>MVGT01002048.1:441413-470128 GCA_002174775.1 Macleaya cordata
CACGCCACCCATGCACGTGACAAACTTATTTTTCCCCTATGCACGTGTGAGTTGACAAATTTTGTGACGCCTTATAATTAAAAAAATTAATTTGTATGTGGTGCCACTTGTAGATGAATCTTGGACTAATATAATCTGAACATTGAGGAGTTCTTCTATACACAAAATTAGCCCTTGAATCAAATTTGAGTGAGCTCTAAAATTAGTGCAAATGGAGTATAAACCAAATGTAAATAAAATAGATATTGTGTGAGTCCACTAATAACAATGTATAGTCAGATGTGATCTAGACGTCGAGGAGATCAACGTCCAAAAAAATCAGCCCTTAGATCGACTCCATACGACTCCACTGGAAAGTGTAAACTAAGTGTAAATAAATAAGGTTATAGGACACAACAAGTATTTGTAAAAAGTTTTTAAAAAAAAAAAAAAGAAATAGGGTGAGCACGTGCCTACAGCTTGGCACGCCCCTCATTTTGGCGGCTCTCCCTCCCTCACTTTTCTCTCTCTATCTCTCTCCTCCCTTTTCTAAATTCTCACCGGCGTAGGGGGCTGCATCCAGCCGTTACTATTGGCTGATGCAGCCCCTTATATAGTAACAGATAGGGGTGTAATTTTTTAAGGTTTAGTGTTTTACTAAAGAGGGGTATTTTGGAAATTTTCATAATTGCCGGAGCCCAACTCTGCAAATTTGGTAGAGACGGAATCCTTAAAATTTACATTAGAAAGAGGCAATTTTTAAGTTAATAGCTTGTATAAAAGAGTGGTATTTTAGGAACTTTTGAAATTGTTAAACTTTTGCAATTTCAATAGAAAGGCATATTTATAATTTATATCAGAAAAAAAGATTATTATAGAGCAAAGCTTTTAGTGTTTGAATAAAGCGGAGCATTATATATTGAAATCTACATTAGCAATGGGCATCCTTAATATAAGGCCATGCAAAACAGAATGAGGAAGGCTTTTCATGGTCAGCCAAAATAAGCCAATGTGAAGTGTCACGTTGACTTCAAATAGTTAGCATCACTAGCTAAAATAAGCCAATGGGAATAGGTTTTATCTTTATAATATATATATATAGATATATATATATATATATATAGATATATCGGTTTTTCTGATAAAAAATATTTATTATATATTATGAAAAATAAAATACATTAAATCTTTCTAAATTTTATTTTATTTAATAAATAGTATATTTAGCATAATCTAAAATTAAATAATTTATTAAACAATATTACTTAATATTAAATAAATAATAACTTTGGCTCAAATTCATAACATATTGATAAGAAAAAGTTACTACCTAAATCATAATTATGAATATCTAATTTCTTAAATATAACATACACGAATCAAAAAATTAAAATCCAAGCCGCCCACCCAACATGTATTAGCAATAAATAATAATAATAATAATGTTATTATTATTTTATGTTATTTATTACTTTTGATCGCCAAAGATAATTTTATTGGAATTATTGTTAACAATATTAATATTATAACACTGTATGACAAAAAAAAAATGGCAGTGTATGAAATCTGATGCATGTACATGAAACATAAAATAATAATATGGGGAGGTTAGCTAGGAAGAGAAGTTAGCTAGCTAGCTAATAAGGAGGCAAATCCACGTCGAGTAGTTGGAGGGTTTGCATCTCTATCATGCATATATATATATATATATATATATATATATCCTCCCGGCTTGGATTTGTGTCTTGAATGTATGGTTTGCCTTGACTACGTACATTAATCAATAATTGGTGCCCTTTTTCTTTTTTTTCTCTCTCACTCTACCTTCCTTTCGGTTTTGAGATAAGAGAAGAAGATCGAGTTGCTTTCTCTTCTCTTTTTTCTTCAATTAGGACTTGTGTGTGTGATATAATTATGACCTAGTTGACGTGAAAACTACTTCCTATAAATCATTGTATCTCTTCTTTAATTTTCTTTTTGGACGATCGACTTTGTGTCTTTATCTCTCTATCACTTTTTCTCTCTCTTATATATATATATATATATATACTTGGTGTGTAGTGGAGAGCTATCATGGTCAACGTAGTAAGGTTGACTTTTATATCAGCCATTAATATCTCCAACTTTGTTGGTCAACTTGAAGTAAATTAGTAATTAAATATACAATTATTCAAAATATAACAGGTACGTGGTTGAATCATTGTATCTGCCCTAATGGGTTTACTCCTTTTGGGCAGAGATTTATTTGAGAGTGCTATTCGGGGCACCCACTTGACATGAGGCTGCACATTATCAATAATTATCGAACCATTGTTTTGCAGTAAAAAATAAGTGGGATTGACTATATAGCGATAAATGGTTGGATGATGGCAGTGATGTACACCCTCATATAAAATGAGTGCACAAAATAACACCCAAGAACTGAAATATTGTGGATTGTTGTTAAACTTAATTTAGAGTGATTTTGTACACTCACTTGTAAGGTGGGTGAACCTCACTTATCTTCAAGCCCCGTGAGGTGTTTTAATTCAAACCCACAATCCTTTGACAGTATAACACCGGCCCGCTAAAGGATGAGGGATTTGGTGTTGGTGACACTTTACAAGTGGGTGTATAAAGTTGCACTCAATTTCTTTAGCAAATTATGCTAGAAATATTTTCACCAAGATTTGTGTTAAATAAAAAAACACTATAATAACAAAAAATAATATAAAACAACAATCGTTATAACAGAAAATAATAGTTTTTAAATTTTTTTAAAAAAAGTTAAATATGCTAAAATAATTCTTTATATTATTTTTTAATTTTTTTAAATAAAATAATAGCTGTTATAACGATAAAAAAAATAACCATAACAATATACCAGTATTATAGTAAAATAACATAACCATAAGAGCGTTACCGTGGACCGTTTTTTAAATATTGATTTTCACTAAATTGGCGGTGAGTAGAAAGTAGTTTGTAAGAGGAGTGTTTATTTAAAGTGAGATATTTGGCATAATATATTTTAACCTTGTAAGAGAGGGAAAATATGACAAGGCAAGACTTCCTGAGCTGTCAGCAAGCTAGAGTGGTGATTAGAGTAGTTCAGGGTGAATATAGCCGTAAATGCTAATGAATAAGTTGATTGAGGAAGATCACTCTAAATATTTTGTCAAAATCAAGTCAATAGTATTATGAGAAAAAAGAAGAGTCACCCCAAGAGGCACAAGATTTTGAGTTGGCCATTCAGCATATATCAACGTGGCATGTGTTGGGTCACGTGGCCATGATTGAGGATGCACACAGACTTAATTAAGGGGCATGTTATAGACCATATGGATATGGATAAGGGCTGTGAGTCAAACTGAGGTCAAACCAGTTTGACTACAACTAAAATTTTAAAAATTATAAAAAGGTCCTTAATTAATATAGTATTTTATTAAAAACACCTTAGGATATGGGCTGTTAGAAAATGGTAAGGTTTTTGTCCAAAGAGAAAACCACCGACCACCACCGACCAAACCCCTTCTTCTTCCCCCATACAATTTTTGTTCCTTCATGAACCTCCGAACATAATTCTCCGGTCACCGACAGCATTTTCCGGTAGGATCATTTTGGTGTTATTAACATTGTGGATGGTGATGAAGTTGGGAAGAAAACTCCATTAATGGAGGATTCTTCTCAAAACACTTGGGAAGAGATTATTGGATCTTCCAACCCAATCAAACAAGAAAAATCTGAGGTAAGACAACCTACTAACAAGTTTATTCTTCAATTTTTAAGTTCAAAACTGTATTTATTATTTTTTTCGTTCGCTGTTTGTTCTTACTGGTACGATGGAACAATAAGATAAATGTTCTTTCTGGTATAGAGGAACACTATGACAAATGTTCCACCCAGAAAAAGCGAACAATATGTCAAATGTTCTACTAAATATAAGTGAACAAAATGATAAATGTTCTACTCAGTATATGGGAACAAGATGATAAATATTTTAACAAGAAAATGGGAACAATTTCACAAATGTTCTATTAGTGATAAGTGAACAAAATGATAAATGTTCTACCTAGTATATGAGAACAAGTTGATAAATATTCGACCAGGAAAAGGGAATAATTTGATAAATGTTCTACTAGTGATAAGTGAACAAAAGGATTAATGTTCTACCAAATGTAAGTGAACAATATGATAAATGTTCGTTGGTGTTCATATTGCCATATGTTTATCGGTGAACTTACTTATGTTTTGTAGCGAACATAATACAATATGTGAACAAAATGTTCACTAACTCATGCTTTGTACACTCCCTCACTCACTCGTGTATATTTGTTGTTGTAGGGTTCGAAGGTGGAAGACGATTCAGCATATGCCACAAATGTAGATAAAAGCAGTCCGATTAAACCTGAATGTGACTCTGTTGTAACTGACCATACTTCTTTTTTTGTTACTGACCAGGTATGATTGGTGTATCTAATTTTTAAGCAAATCATGAATTAAAGTTACTGAAATATAATTGCTAAATCTCTATTTGGTTTTGTTTAACACAGGTATTTGAGTCACGAAAAGCTATAACTCATTGGTGTCAAGAAATCGGGAAGAAGCATAATATAGTTGTTGTGACTACAAAGTCGGTGACAACTATAGCCGGAAAGGGATCTAAATTAGAATTTGGTTGTGAGAGAGGTGGGATTTATAGGGATCATAAGGAAAAAAGATATCATTCGAGGACTTATATTGAGGTGGAACATATGTTCCCGAACAGTTTTCCAATTTATGTAATAATGTTCTACTCCCAAAAACCGAACATCGTAACTAATGCTCCACCAACGAACGTGGCACATTTTGTACCATGTTCTTTCTACCGAGGTGGAACATATTTTCCAGAAATTTAGTTTAGATTTTTCAAATAATTATGTAATGTTCCACGTACGGGAACCGAACATCACAACTTATGTTCCACCCAGAAACGTAGCACATTCTATACCATGTTCTTTCTACCGAGGTGGAACATATGTTTCCGAACCTTTTTCTTTTCCAAATAATTATGTAATGTTCCAAGAGCGGGAACCGAATATCGTAAGTTATGTTCCTCCCCACATCGTAGCCCATTATAGCTAAAGTTCCAAATACAGCAACTGAACTTCATTTCACATGTTCCGCGCTTGGGTTATGAACATTAGGCCTTATGTGATACACGGTGGAAAAAGCATTTTGTATTCTTAAAATTTATGTTCCCAACTGAAATTTTTCTAAGCATACTAACAAAAATGATTTTAAATATATTTTTTTTTTGGCAAAGTTATGTTCTACGCGACGAAAATGAACATTAGAGCATATGTTCTGTTACATATACTAGGACAATGGTCCTTTTGTTCATTTCCATTCCGTAGGACAATGGTCCTTTTGTTCATTTCCATTCCGGAGAAGATGGCCATGCTCGAGAAGTTCTACTGGAGCTGCTGGAGAAGGAAACAGGTATTTTTCACCAAAAATAAATTTAAGAAAAAGTAGTTAGTAAAAATAAAAAAATTCCTAGGGACCTCAAAATAATATTTTTTTTGGGTAAAACAGCCCATATCACTTATGGCCCTTATCCTATTTTGAACAGCCCACATCACCTCACAGCCCTTATCTAAAACTGGATGGTAGTTACCAGTGGCCTTAATTAAATAGGAGATTTTGGTCAAAAACCCCTACTTGAAAAATATTTTAGGATTTAACCCAACAAACATTTTCTTTTAGTCTAAAACCCCTGGGGTTTCAGTGAAACCCTCTCTGAGCGTTTCAATGTGTGTAATTTATAAACTTAGAGTTTCAGTCAGTTACTCAAGGGCCTTAGACTAAATAAAAACATTTGTTAAACTAAATCCTAAAATACGTTTTAAGTAGGGGTTTTAGAAGTCGCAACTAGTCTATACTTGATCAATGTGAAATAAAACCTTAATCATACCAAAAGTTGAATCATAATCTAAACCGCACTCTTGAGTCATGACCGTATCAGCTAAGTTTAGACCAAGTTGATATTGCATCGAGTGAATCTCGACTCAACCTAGAAACCTCGAATTGAAAGTCTAATCTTTCGTTTGAGTCACTATATCACACCGTGGTAAAAAGATGGAAATTGCCTGCGAAATAAATAGTTCAAAAAAGTTTAATCAAACCCTTGAATCATTTTTAGCCCCCACAAACAGATGCAGACCGAGTGTTGGGTGTAACTATCAGGCACAGTAATGAAAGGAACATATAAGTTTCTCGCTAGGTATTTCAACAAATATGATCGTCTGGTTCTTATAGAATCTATCACTAAAATACCCTAGAACCTTGTGATAATGGCATCCAAGAAACCTCTTTTATTTCTTTTTTTATTGTTTCAAATTAAACCTCTAATGGGTCTTCAAATAATCTTCGTAGAGACTTTCCACACAAGTATTATATCTAAATAATAATAAGGGGTTTAGAAAAAAAAATCCGTGTAAAAAAAAGTCATTATGATTTTAGTCCTTGTTTTATAAATTCAGTCCCTAATTTTGGACATAAAAATCATAAAAGTAGAGACTAAATTTATAAAACAAGGACTAAAATCATAATTACTTTTTTTACAAGAACTTTTTTTACATTTTTCATAATAATAATAATAAAATAATAAAAAAAACACAATTGATTTGGGACAAAGAACGGTCATGATTTATCCTCACAAATTTGGGCCACCCTTGTCTTGTACACAAACACAACTTTTTAATCAATTGCATATATAGTAAATAAATAGTATCAAAACTGCATATTGATATGACTATAAAAGAAAAAAGTGACATACACATAGAGTAAGTACATGTGAGGAAAAAAGAAATTTGTCTATTCTTAATCTTTTTAAAATGAAAATGTCATGACTTTTTATCTATAGAGCTATTCTTGACAATTTATATTTTTAAAAAGCATTAGCGAAGATCTTCAAAATGAAACCGATTACTAATACCAAAGTTTAAAAATAAAAAAAAAATATATATTTTAGTTGATAAGTCCGAATGATGTGCAAACAACACAAAATTAGCATGTCAACATGTACCGAATGCACGAAACTGCAAACTAACACATGCTAAAACAAATTTTATACAACAAAATGCACGACAAATTATAACTTGTGCGGCTAATGTTATACATGTTATCAACTACATTACATGATAATTGATGTGTACATGTCAAATAAACTAATATGATATTTTTTCAACCCTTTTTTTAGCAAATCTTAATTAAAATAAAAGCGTACTATATACAAATCAGCTGCCACGTGATAATTGTACATGCAACATACTCAACAAAGTATCTGGACAACAATATCGTAAAACACTACTTCCACTAATAAGTAAATCCAAAATACACATGCCACCCACTAGGGTTAGGTACTCAAGAAACATGTTCATATAAAATAAATGTAAATAGAAATAATAGTGTCGAGATGGATGGACTCATGAGACTAAGAATTCGAAATAAAATAGTTGGAGGTTGTAAAAGACAATCATCTGCGACAATAATGAATAATAAAGTCACTGTGATTGAGATTATTTTGTTCATAAGTATACTCAGTTCAAAATGCTCGTGTGTTACATGTGCCTAAAACTCGATACCCTTAATATAATTATATATAATACATTGGTCGAGCAATTTATCTGGTTAATTAGACCTCGGTTCTCTGCCGACTTCTTGTCGTTTAGGCCACGGACATTGGAAGTTTGAGACAATTTTAGGAAAATTTACTCATATTAGTAAATTAAAAAAAGAGAGGAAAATGATAAATATTAAATGAGTTTTCAAATAAAATTGCAAGAGAATACACACAAAAATTTGAGTTATTTAATGTTAGGGTTTATAAAATCAAAAAGGTGTATACCATTCACTAAATAATGAAGAAATCTTATAAAAACAAGTTTAGGAAGGTCTGCAAAAATGACCATACCATCATTTTGCAAATTTTGGCACAATAGATACAAGACAAGCACTGTCGCAACCCTAATAATATAAAACAGTAAAGTACTGAAATGATAGATAAAATCAAATAAAAATTATTCTCGACATTTCATTGTTCGGGTTTGATTGTGTCATAGCTCTATAATGCAGATAATGTTTAAATGGATGTGTTTTTTCAGTTTTGATAAATGAGTTCAATGACTAGAAATAATTCAAAATGAGAGGACGAACACAGGACTGCAGGAGAGGGATTAGTAAGAAAGAGAGGCATGGTGAAGGTAGCAAAGCTAAATGTAAAAATTGACAATTTCATGAACACATTTCAGTATCCCAAGAGAGGCCAAGATGGAACTAAATGGTAATAAAGGATTCATGTCCTATATTGCCTACAGCAAAAAATTCTGACTAACACATCATCAATGGCATTAATCAGTATTCACAACATTAATCATTAAAGCAGACTGTTTCAATATTCAACCTGCAAAGCAAGATATAATGCTTTAGGGATAGATTTACTATCCTGTTTACCGGTAATGAAATTTATCTATAAATCTAAAATTGGGAATGTCCGAATCATCGTACGAACTATGAACTATCAAATAGATTACAATTGGTGAAACTCCATTTCTTTTATACACACAGCATACAGAAATGAAATCAGATGCTACTCTATTAATCACTAACTTTTTTTAAGTTAACAACTTCCTGTAGTTTATTTGCCCAAAGTTAATATAGTCATTACCTAGCAATCAACCTATACAGTCTTTCACGAACTAACAGCAGAGTGTTTCAGAGCCTCGTTTGGACCCATATTTCATGCATATAGTCCATTTGTTTGCTCGAATTCATTCATAGTAATAGGCCATTTTTATCCTATCATAGATCTCGCAGAGTTCAAGAATAAGCATAAAAACAACTACCTTTCAAATAAAGATTAGATTCAGAACTACAAGAACGTGGTAGGATACAAAAGTAACCGCATTTCCTTCTTTGAGACAATACATACATGATTGAGCCCAAGTTGTTATCCTTTATTTAACCCATCTTCTACCCTCAAGTTGTATATGTGCTTGTTGTAATCATCCTCCCATCTTCCCGTAAATGAAGAACCAGAAAATCTAGCCTTCTGTATTTTCTCTTCGAGCTGATAAGATTATAGCTCAAACCCCATAAAGTGGTAAGAGGGTTTTGACGAATGAGTATGCAAGAGCGCCCGTGAATATGTAGCTGTCCACTCTATCAAGTATTCCACCTGGAACAGAAATATTAGTTCAATCTCCTATGTAAAGGAACTAGAATAATTATCTTTTGATTCCGCCGAGGTAGAACAAAGAGCAATAGTAAAATTTCTCTATATAAAGCTTAGAACTACAACAACTAATGTAGACTGAAACTATGAAAAACAGTTATCTAGCTTATTCACTAAAGAGTGCATGCAGCATACTTTTTGACATAGACATAAGGAGAAGAAAAATAAGAGGACAAAATTAATACCACTAAAAGCTGTTCAGGTGCGAGCCTAATGGAAGTTTAATCAAGCCAACAACTTCGTCGTGGTATGGGAACCCTAAGTCATCTAGGGTTATATACTTGTATATTATGTCTTTATTTCTTGTTTTGTCTCTTATTAAGAGTGGTGTGAAAAAGAGAAGAAAAACTCTGTAAACCCTAAATTTTTTCTCTGGCCTGTGAGCATAGTGGAACTGTGGAACTCTGTTACTCCATGGCCGTAGCCCTAGATTTGGGTGAACCACATAAATCTCTGCGTTGTTATTGTTATTCGTGTTGTTTTCTTTCTCTTCTACAATCGTGTGAGGGTTTCTCCGCTACAAAAGGAATTAGAGCTCAGTACGAGTGGAAGCGCAGTGGGGGTTACTATACAGGAAAGCTCTAGGAGCGATTCGACTCTCATTTGCGACATCAGTAGCATTCGCGAGATATCCAGGGATGCTTCTGTTTATCCGTTAGATATCCAGTTGAATTTCATAATGACTTTTCCATATTATGTGTGACTCTATCAGATGTAAAGATCAATAACGCTAATTTTGCATTAAATTCTGAAAGTAAGGTAGACGTCTCACCAAACCCAGTTTACCAACTGGGGCAGAACAGAGAAAAAAGAGAGGAGCTGCTTTGAAAAGGTTAAAAGTGTTTCTTAGGTCACAGACAACATCCTCACTTTCCATGTGGTGATAATACTTAACAATTGATGCTTACCATTTAATATTTTTCTGAATTTAATACTCTAGTAACCTTGCTCTCCTCTTTGTAGCCTATTAAACTTACATTAATGGATCATTTTCTTACATTCTGATGCACATATTGAGATACTGTTTTCTAGAAGTTGGATGTTTTCATTAGAATATTACTTATTCACAAAATACAAGAAATATTAGTAGCAAGTGAACCACAACGATTAGAAAATATCAGGCAGCACAAAATGCAAACAAATACCAAAGCGCGAACTACGAAAAGAAACACAAAATTCAAACAAACACCAGAGAGTGAACTACGAAAAGGTATTCTTCTAGATTTGTCTTTTCACAAAATTAAACTATCAATAGAAGGTAATTTACCATGCCCAGGGATGAGGGACCCAGAGTCTTTGACACCAGCGTCACGTTTAATCATTGATTCAATAAGGTCACCAAATAGAGACCCCATGAAATTCAGAAATCCAAAAGCTGCAGCACTGGTAGTACGCAGGCATATGGATACAAGGTTAAATTAGAAAGACATAGCAAGCAAATTAATTTAAACCACAAGGTACATGTGCTTTATCTACATGAAATAGAAGAGAGGAAAATCATAAGTTGGTATACCAGAAGAAAGCTAATTGTGTAGAGGGTGTCATATATGTTGTGCCCATGCATGGGTTCGATACAACCATGGACCCAACCCAATCAGGTAATCCTTACTATTGAATTCTTCACAAAAGTCGAAGAACATGGTGCAAAAGGTCTCCAGATTGGATGGTTAGTATTAACACGAGTCATGGCTTTCATGGAGATCAAGAAACCCACCATCTCTCTCGTCTTGTCTGCGCCAAAATGTCTCCATTCAGCAACAACTATGTGTTTAGATAAGAATAGTCCAATCGTAAGTTAGAGAGTCCTTGTTTCCTACTAGTATGACAAGTCCTCATATAGTTATGATCCTTTGTACCAACAAGTTTATAAATGACAAACCTCTAAATCGATTAGTATAGTGTGGGGAAATTATTTCAATCTCTTTGTTTCTACATGATCAGAGCAGGCGTACCCATAGACTTATGTCAATCTTGGGTTTTCTTCTCCGATGGCGATAGCCACCATTCCTCCTTCAAGTTTTATGATCGAAGTTTAGAGATGTCACACAAGTAGTAACAGAAAGCAAGGTTATTGTGTGGAGTTCATTTCTCCTTCAAGTTTTATGTTCGAAGTTCAGCGATGTCACACAAGTAGTAGCAGAAAGCAAGGTTATTGTGTCTCTTGGGTTTCTTTTGGGGAAGAAAGGCATTGAGTCTTTTTACTTTTTGGGTTTTCAAGAGATAAGTCTTAATAGTTTTATTTGGGTGTTAAGCACAACTACTATATATATGTCTTTTATAGTGACTATTACTGTTTTGGCCTTTTGGGTATATAACGTGGTGGGTTTAGGGTTTTAGTCACTAACACCTAATGTTTGTATTTATTACAAGCTTACAAAATTTGGTTATATTTGTTTCAAGTCTAGCCTAAATAAAATAAAAATATAAAAATATAAAAATGCATACCGAAATATTTCCGTAAAATTGTAGTTATTTCCACACTAATCGAAATATTTCCACGGTTTCCGAGCGGACCGAAATTTATATTTAATACTTTGGATAAAGTAAACTTTATTTTTGGAGGTCATTTCTCCTTCAAGTTTTATGTTCAAAGTTTAGCGATGTCACACAAGTAGTAGCAGAATGCAAGGTTATTGTGTGGAGTTCATTTCCGTAAGTCCACTGAGGCCTACTTGTCACTTCTAGCCCTTTTTAAGAAAACAATACTCATAGGTCAATGGAAGCCTAAACAAGATCGAGACCACTATCTAAATCCACAATGGATCCACGTTGAGACCATGTCAATGATTGTGCCTACGATGGAATTTGGGATTAGTCCTTTTCCATTTTCAAGTTATCCATTCTCCCAACATTGCTGGTGTTTACTAAAGGGCTATCACGTTTTCACAAAACAAATTGATCGTTCTCAAAAGACCGTTCAACTTGCAGGGGAGTATTAAAACAAGTCATGGTTATCATGGAGACCAAGAAACCCACGCTGCTACACCATCTATCTCTTACACGTCTGCTCCACAAAGACTCCATTCAGCGACAACTATATGCAACATTATGTTACACAAGAAATGGGATGCTAACTCTCTTAAACAAATATCATCAGCAAAATTCTCAATTAGTAATCTGAGACTATACATGAACACACTGATACCTTAGTAAAGATGTTGGCCAGCAAAGAACTTTTGATAACATGAGAGCAGTGGCTATACAACCACTTAATCCTGCAATTGCTCCCTCCCACGTCTTCTTCGGACTGATATTAGTAAGCGGTGTTCGACCAAATGTCTACATAGGAAAATAAAAGCTTCTCAAAAAAAAAATTACCTGACGTCTAGCCCTAATAAACATTAAAGAATTTATGAACGTCGATCAAGTCCTAGTTACAATTGTTTGATATAAACATTATTTTAACAAGGGAACTTGCAAGACCTCGACACTACCAGCTGGCTGAATTGGAGATCTGATCCTTATCTCTATTCTCTTCTCACTCTCTACTCTCTCTTTCTCTTTCGTTTTTTTTTCTGGGTTATCCTTTTATGGTTAATGTCGACATTATCCACCGAAATTTTTGCTTTTTGTTCACCATTTTCCTCAAATTTCGGTCAAACTGCACTGTTCATTAAAATATTTCAAAATTTTGATCGAAATTATTGCAAATCGAAACTGTAAGCAGTATTTCTGCTGGTAGTTGACGAAACAGAAATATTTCGAATATTTCGGTCGAAATAAATCGATTTTTAATACCTTGACTTTATCATACTATTGATTATTCAAAATCAAAATTGGATCATGAGTTTAAATGTCCTTTTGTAGGATAAAAGGAAAGGAAGTTAGGGTTTTCTTAATCTTTGACCTAAAATATCAAAATTTTATCAATAAGTAAATATGATTGGCATGTATCTTTGACATGCACATCAGATGCGTTTACAAATTTATAATACTAATGTTGCTAAGATTAATGAAGAACTATGAAATTACAAGAAAAATAGTTTATACATAAGAACAACCTCTACAATTGTAAATATGACCCCCAAGGTGTTGATTCCAATCCCTACAAGTTGTTTATGACTTGAAAACCATAACAGTATCGTCAGTTTTCACCTACAATGTCCAAAAGTAAGCAAATGTAGTAAAGCTGGGGATAGAAGTTCATAACCCATCTCTTGTAAGTTTTGGTCATGGAGAAAGTCCACCAAAACATTAAAATGAACTTCCCAGATCATAAGTCGATGAAATTCATCCAATTCTAGTACTATATAAAATGCACATTAGAGATGGACGAAAAATGTTGAACTTAGGAGTTAAAAGAAAATAACCGTTGGTAGGAGTCCATCTAATCTATTTTACACAAACTAGAAGGTCGATAGATTGTTGAGGGGAGATAAAATAAGTCTTTTTCAACCTAGAGGTCCCAAGGTTCTTCCACAACCCGAACCTTTTTAGCCATCACACCACCCAATCCTCGGTCATTTCTAGTCAAAATCTTGTTTGAAGGTTGCATGTTCTGTCAAATGTGGCATTATTGTCATCCTGGGTCATCTAATTGAGCAAAGGTTTCCTACAAAACAATACATGTAATTCATGTGCAGGGATGTGGGAGTTTATCAATCACATTTCCTTAAATGTCCTTTTGCAGGAAGCTACTGATGGTGTTTTCCAGCTTCTTGAGATCAGGTGGCTTGTTGAGACTTAGGGACATGTTTAAAGTTGCTCCAATAAGTCATAGGCTGCGGAGCGCCCATTTCCTACTTGCTGCTGTACCTCAAAGGAGCGGAAAAATTAGGTTATTGGAGGACTAAAGAGGAAACTGCACAGAGCTGGTAATGAAAAACTTAAAAATATGTGCAGAATTTTGTTAGTTAAAACTTATTATCTATGATCGGTATCATAAGACACAAACATTTTCCATTCTCATGCACTTAATTGATCTTTTAGAAAGTGAATAAAACATGCGTCACAAAACTTTTTTATCCTTTAGAAGAGAAAATGAGCAGAAAGAATCTTTAGGGCATTCCATATCTGCGTTAACCTTATTCTTCCCAAAGAAACTAATCCATGGTGATCCATTTCCCAACTACTATTCATCTAAGACCACAGGAAATTGTACTGACCAAACTCAGGAGAAATAATACCTTTCCACCTAGAAAAGCATAAGTGTCTGCTGCAATGATGCTGCTAAAAGAAATTAAGGTTGCTACAAGGCCCACAGTCCAATGAGCTCGACCACCAAGAAGAATAGGCCACCCTGCTCCTACTTCTGACAAACATAAACTGATTAAGAATCACAATTTTAGTAGAACGCACAAGCATAGGCCCACTAATAGACAAAAAGAGAAAAACGAGGTGCTCTAACAAAACTGTGAATAAAGAATGAAAAAGAACAAGGCTTAATTACATAAAAAGTCAAATGGCAGGTCAACAAATATATGTAGGCCCTTTGGAATACTTAAGATCACCCAATGACTAGAAAGTGCTATGCCCATGCGGAAAATAATGTTAACATGAGGAGACATGGCCGACAGATGTTGGATGGGGTTTTGGTCGCTAATGAATGCATAGATTCCCAATTAAGGGGAAAGCAGGAGGGTATTTTATTCAAGGCAGATATTGAGAAAGCTTATGATAATGCGAACAGAGGGTTCTTACTATATCTGATGGAGAGGATGGGCTTTGGGGCTAAATGAAGGAACTTGACCAAAGTCAGCATCTCAACGGTTAAGTTATCTGTAATGGTTAATGGTTCCCCATCTAAGGAATTCAAGACGTACAGAGGAATCCGACAGGGAGATCCATTATCCCCTCGTTTTTGTTGGTTATGGAGGCTCTTAGTAGGATGCTAACTCGAGTCGTAGGTCTTGGTTTAATCCGAGGCTTTCAAGTCGGGTCGGCTCCTCTGGAGATTACTCATTTGCAGTTCGCTGATGATACTCTTTTTTTTCTGCAGGCCGGGTAGCTAATCTTCAAGGCATACTTTGGTGTTTCGAAATGGTTTCCGGCTTGCGTGTGAACTTCAAGAAGAGCACAGTCTTTGGGGTAGGGAGAGAGGTGCAGGCGGAGCCATTTTCTGGGACCCTTGGATGCGATGTTGGATATTTGCTGTCGTCTTACTTAAGCTTCCCGCTTGGAGCCCAATATAGATCTAAAGCAATTTGGGACCCGGTGAAGGAAAGAATCCGACGAAAGCTCGCAAAATGGAAGCAGAGATGCCTATCTAAAGCGGCAAGGCTCACCCTAGTTCTTAGCTGCTTGGCGAGCCTCCCAATTTACTATATGTCCCTCTTTTAGATGCCAACGGCGATTGCGGAGGAATTGGAAAAGATGATGTGGGACTTTCTGTGGGGATCATCGGAGGAAATCAGAAAGCGCCATAATGTCAATCGGAGTGAGGTGTGTCGCCCAAAGAAGAAAGGTGGTCTAGGTATTCGTAAACTTAGAATCATGAACCAAGCTCTGCTGGGGAAATGGTTATGGAGGCTGGGTTTGGAACCAGGCGGTCTGTAGAAAGAACTGGTGGAAGCTAAATATGGGCTGGCCAGAAATAGTATGGATCCTATCATACCAAAATCTACTTATGGTACATCGGTTTGGCGAGGGATTAAGAATATGTGGAGCAGTTTCAATAGTCAAACGGCCTTTTCAGTGACAACAGGGAATTCGGTTAGATTCTGGCAAGATACTTGGATTGGGGGACAGCCACTTCGGAGTAGATTCCCGACTATCTTTAGATTAACAAAGAATCCAGAGGCGTGGGTATCGGAGGTGATGAGCGTGGACGGGGATTATACGTCTTGGGACTTGGATCTTTGAAGAGAGATTTACGATTGGGAACTCGAAGAGGTGGGCAATCTGATGGAGTTGATGAACTCCTTTAGGCGAGGTTAAGAGGAAAGGGACAGCAAGTTGTGGTTGCCAGATCCTAAAGGGGCTTTTTCGGTCAAGTCGTTATACATAATGTTACTGGATGACAGGAGCCTGGAGTTTCCTTGCATGAAGATCTGGGAGGCCCCAGTTCCGCAGCGAGTTGTCTTTTTCATGTGGGAGGCGACCTTACATAAGATTAATACCATGGATCGGCTACAACGGTGCGGAGTGATCACGGTGAATAGATGCTATATGTGTAAAGCAAGCAGTGAGACCATACAGCACCTGCTCTTTTCCTGTAGCCATGCTAACCAGATTTGGGCTTACTTCCTCCAACAATTCGGAGTATCCTGGTGTTTCCCAAAATCGGTGATGGACTGCTGCTCATCCTGGTTATGTCCAATGAAGACTCCTAGAGGGAATCTAATCTGGGAACTCCAATTCTTCGCGATTACGTGGGGGATTTGGAAGGAGAGAAACAGACGCGTATTCGAAGATAATGAAAAGTCTCTTGAAGAGAATATTCTGGACATAAAGGACCTAGTCTATCGATGGGCCTCTACCAACGCTCTGTTCCGCCATTCGAATTTTCAGGATTTTGTGTTTTTTTGGGATTCCCTCCTTCTGTGATTATCTCGTTACGTTTGGAAGGTTGGGACTAGGGATTCTCTCCAGTATGTATAGTTTACACACATTTTCGTTTTGGGGTTATTTTTTTGTATTGGGGAATTCCGTCTCTGTATATTATTGCCATTTCGGCCTTTTAATAAAGTATTGCCCTTATCAAAAAAAAAGTTATAAATACATTATATATATTAAATTATTATGTCTATGTATATTTTTCCTAAATTATATTTAGTAATTTTATGAATCTTACGATTCACGATTCGATTCTACGATACGATTATAAAAAAACTAAAACGATTTACGATACAATTCACGATTTGACATCCTTGCCTACAGCGTTATTTTGCAATCCTATGGCTCGCGTACGTAGCTCGCATGGTGTGGTGCTTTCCTCTTGTTTCCTAACGGAAGGAAAGTGAACACAAAATAGTATAAAATATATTATTCCCCTTTGGGGGAAACTCTCAAAAGAGGTAAACCCTTTACTTAGATAAGGCAATGAATGGATTGTTAGCACCAGACCAGCTATTCTTACCATGACACGACGACTCACCTCCATGAAGATTGTAGCAGAATTGGGCCACATCCAAGACTACTAACCAGTTCCTTTGGTTGTCCCGTAGAAAGTGCCTCAAGCACTCCTCCAATAAGGTGCTGGCGAGCAACATATGCCCAACTGTTTGGGATGAACTGGTGAAATGTAATTCGATAAAAAATACAGGCAATGGGAAATAAACCCAAATCACCCTTACATTTAGGTTCCACCCCACCCAACATTAACATTTTAAATAAAACCCAAAAAAGAGTGAAAGACAATAATACCCTCCCTTAAAAACCCAAAAGAGAAGAAAGGGAAGAGAGAGAGACGAGAATGGAGGAGATGAACTGACTTTCAGCGATGCGATTTCAACTCAGAACTCTTCTTCTTCTTCTTCTTCTTTTTGCTGTTGAATCGTATTTTTCAGATCTAGTACAGATTAGCAAAACTGGTTATAGGTTAAAGAACCAGTTTGTTAATTACCTCAGATTCTTCTGTTTCAACTTCATTTATGTTCCAACGTTGCAATATGATTGTTGCACAATTAATCTGTAATTTCGGAGATAATCTGACGAAGAATCTGTTGTAGATCTGTTACAAAGGTTCGATGTAGATTTGAAACAGATGGTTTGAAGTTGAAACCGATGGGGATAATCCTCTTGAGCACTCACAGTAGCATTTAAGAACTGATCTGATGTAGTTTTAATGTAGCAGGGGATAACATTGAATTCTTACTCTGTAACGCTGTAACATTGAAAGCACTAGAACACACTTGCACCTCACTTGCACCTCACTTGCACCTCACTTGCATCTTAGTTGCATCTCAGTTGCACCTCACTTGCACCTCACTTGTACAATATTTGCATCTCAGTTGCACCTCACTTGCACCTCAGTTGCACCTCACTTGCACCTCACTTGCACATCACTTGCATCTCATTTGCATCTCACTTGCACCTCACTTGCATCTCAGTTGCACCTCACTTGTACCTCAGTTGCACCTCACTTGCACCTCACTTGCACCTTATTTGCACCTCACTTGCATCTTAGTTGCAACTCACTTGCATGTTAGTTGCTCTGTTGTATGCACTTGCACAAAACTTCCATATCAGTTGCATATTATTTGCATACTAATAAAATGCTATTTTTTCTTTTTCTTTTTTTGTAGAAAATGAAACGTCAAACTAAAGAAGCAAATTTGAAGTCATTTGGATGTAGTTTACTTTCTTTGAAAGAGTTGGTTGACAAGTTTCAGTATGCAATCACAGATGAGCACTTAAACTTGTTGAAATTAACACAGATTCGATCAAGAAAGTAGCTCAGTAGGGTCCAGTTTTATCGAACCCAGATGAAGATTTACCGTAGTCCCGAGGATCAAAGCAGTAAACTGGGAGCACAGACATGGACTCATTGTTAGCTGAATTTAGGCATTCGTTGTCGTGAACACGGAGATCGTTACGGAACCAGACAATCGTTGATCGACGGATAGCGGCGGCGTTGGATGGGTCAGAAGGACGGCGGGGATTAAGTGAGAGAGGGCTTTGAAAAGGAGTAGCTAAGATAGTGGATTTGTAGGAGGGTTTGGAAAGAGAGAAGGAGGAGGAAAGAGAAAGGGTGGAGAGAGAGGAAATTTGAGATGGGATTTTGATTTTGTTGGGAGGAGTTGTAGAGGGGTTTGGAGGAAGGAGGAAATGAGCGGGGAGAATTGTAGAGAGAGAAAGAGTGATTGAAGCTGTAGAGAGAGAAGGAGGAGGAAGAGGTGTTGTGATGAATTCGGAGGAGGGTTGTTCTTCTTCTAATACTACTCTGGTTTCTTCTGGTTCTTGGTTTTGGAGTTTGGAATCCATTTTTTAAGAGATGGGAAGCTCTTCTTCTTTTTCTCTAGCAAATCGCAAATCGCAAATGGAGCTTTCTCTCAGATTTTGAGAGAGACTTGAACTTTCTCTCTCTAAAACCCTCTCTAACGAGCTTCTACACAAAAACAGTAAGTTTCTCTCTCTAAAACTCTAACGTGAATGATTTTAAACAAGGAAGGGTAATTTTGTCAATAATAAAAAATATATAATAAGAAAAAAACACTTAAAATGCCATGTGTACAAAAGACAAAAAAAATTGGGTTGCATTTATAAAGCCAAAGTTAGCTGGGTGGGAAGTTAAAACATAGCTAGATTTGGGGTTCCAGCCTAATTTCATGTAAAAAATAGATGAATATCTTTGTCCAGAACTAGCCTGTAAATTTAGCGTCAGACCAAAAATGATTGTTTTGGATACACACTTATATTTCAGCACACTCTTCATGGAAAGCATTGTTGCTTGCTCCATCACGCAATCAGTTAGGTGCGGCTATACATGTGACTTACTTTGTAAAGCGATCCACCATGACTATTATCTACCCTAACCCGTCCACCTTGTGTTATGATAAAACTAAGTTATTGGGTATTCATAACTAGGCTCTCTGGAATAGAAGTGTGAGAAGTGAACCTCTAGACTTATTATGTTCAAGTGATCTTCAAATATAATATAAAAAGTGCTTCAACTTTTTAACTAGAAAAAACAAAGAACCCTTTAAAAATGCAACTAGTATCAAGTTTATGTTAGAAGATGAGCATCATCCCACTGGCTCTCCTTGCTACTATAACTCATATAGATGATTTTAAATATTGAGAAACAAGTAATAGAAATGATGACTTACCAGTATTTAAGGCTGGAGCAGCCAAACCACATCGCAGTTTAACCCAGAAACAAGGAAGATAACCACAATAAAATAACCCAAACATGGCACTACTCAGCTGAGCAAAACGAGGATTTCCTCTTTGTAAAAGCAATGCCATCGCAACAACGAAAGCTGCTGATGTCACAGAAACATCAATTTGACCATAGTACCTGACATTCATTAAAGACAAATCGGCAACAGAAGTCCATAAATACAACGAATTTCAAAAATCTCGACATACGCAAAAATCAGAGGGAAATGCAAAACGGATTAAAACATGTTTCTCCATGATTAAATTTCTTCCACAAAATCAAATTTGAACAAGTTCTTCAAGGGGACAGAAAAAAAAAAAGGGCACAAATTTTGAGTTTGGCTTAACAATTATCTCAACTAATACAAATAGAAAGATGTTTCAGAGAACAGCACTTATAAAATTGGATTACAGTTCATATATGCCACAGTAAAGATGAAGTCATGAAGATACCTTCTAAACAAGAATAACCATTATTTTGGAAATGTTTTCAACTGTTTAGTCTCTGTTCCTGTGTTGACCAGAAAGAGAGTCTAGATTTGTATGGCTTCATACTGGTAGTATTCATGTATTTCTTCAGATTTTCGGTCGAAAAGTCTTGTTTTTCAACTGACAGAAATATTTCCTCAAAATAAGATTTTGAATATACTAAGAATAACAAGAATAGTTCCAATTATAGGAATTGCAATAGATCTCAGAATAAAAAGGAGGTGCAGTTTCTAGAATCTAGTCTCCCTTAATGATTTTATGTAGATATTACTGGAAAAAAAATTTGAGCACATTTTAGTTGGCACTAGGCAGTGAGGCAGAAGTTGGCTAGCCAAGCGATACCCATGGTTGTATTTTCTCAACTGATACTTTAAATGTAAAAATGCCTTCTCTATAGAAGCACTCAACAGTTAAATAGTATACATCGGTCTATATCTGCATAACACCAAGGAAGTGTCTATTCTTCTGTTATGTGCATAGGATATACAACCTTAAGTACAAGGTAGAATTTAATGGGGGTGCATTGTTATGTGCATACAGGATACGGTTATCCATTCCTACTTTGTGGGAGATAGTTTTATTATTTAGTTGAGTTGGTCAATTAATTGTTGAAAGTGGTTAGTGAGCGGGTTAGTGAGTGAGGTTAGTGAATGGGTGAGTGAATATTCATACGTGTTTGTGTGTAAACCCTATAAATTGAATGTAGTTAACGATTGGGCATGAAATGAATATTTTGGAGCATGTTTCTCATTGGAGGTATCGATTCATTGATCTCGGAGCTTGACTCCTTCCAAGTCAAGCATGTCTACCGCAAAACAAACAGAGGTGCCGATTTCTTAGTAGAAGCCTATCCTAACAATAAAATTTTTAATATTATATTATTATGTGAAATAACAATTAAGACTATTACCAAACATTCCATCTTTGAATAGAGTTTGAAAAAAGAAGGAAAGGGCTGCCTCCACTCTGTTCTAGAAATACCATGTTTACACTAATTTTACATAAAAAGAACGAATAAAACTTGAATTATGTCGTCAAGAGAAGAAGGCCCTGAGAGGGATTTCCTACAAATTGTTGGGATTCTCAACATGGATGACTTGATGGTAACTAGCTCAAGGTCTGACTGACCTTAGTTTATTAGTCTGATGGCAGTGAAACCCATTCCTTGATTCTCTTTTTTAGGTTCAGTCTTCCATTTTTTTGTTTATTTATGAAGATTTCCCTTCTACGTTTACTCTCATCCAGTCATCCCAATGCAACAAAAGGTGGATATCTATTTATATTCCAACATCGTACATGAACAACAGATAATGAAGGTGACATGAAATCTGGATTAGAAGTTCATTTTAGAGAAACCTACGGATCGACAAAATGTTCATACTAAATGTTGCAACTGAAACCATCTCATAAAAATATCATATTTAGTGACTTCCAATGTTCTTAAAAAAATATATATAATCCGGATTCATACCAGCTTCTTGTAATTCCAATAAGAAAAAAAAAATAACATAAAGAGTAAGAAGCTAAGAAAACTTACAGTGTGAGTATAGGCATGAGAGCACATATAACAGAGCAAGTACGCGATAGATATCGAGGCGGTGGTGTCATCCCTGCGGTGATACCACGACTCCTAACCAGCTCGAAATACTCGCGTGCACCGATAAATACCGTAGCAGCCAAGGCCACTGTGAAAATCCATCCTCCAGCTAAGACAACACCCGCAACCCCAATCCCAATTGCAAGCCCGAAAATTACCCGTTTCTTCAATTGACTACCTTGTGGCTGCCGCTCAATCCCTAAATCCTCCATCCTTTTTGAATTAAGGCCTTCATTGGCTTCCTAAACCATACAACATCTCAGTATTTCCATTTCAATTCTCTATGTAATAATCCAGTTACGGAATTAGAATCTTAACAGATTCAAATACACAACGAAAAACTTTTTAGTAGATACAATATCTCAGTATATACATTCAATTCTCTATGTAATAATCCAGTTAAGGATTTAAAACAGTAACAGATTCCAAAAAAAAAAAAAAACTACTAGATTTGTAGATACAATATCCCAGCATTTCCATTCAATTCTCTAACTAGTACTCTAGTTAAGGGGTTAAAAGGCGTAACAGAGTTAAAAGACACAAGAGAAGAAATATTACGAAATCTATAAATTACCTCTATGGGTTCTCCTTCGTCAAGATGATCAGAATCAGCTCTGGCGACAACTTTAAGTATCCGACCATCATTGGGGATACAGAATCTCCGATCTGAACGAGCCCTAATAAAGTTTCTGGATTCATTCAAAACTAATCTCGTATTCAATTTGGAGCACGATGGAGTAAAAACTAGGGTTTTTGAGGATGGGCGGAATTGGCAAGCACGGAGTGTAGTGAGAGAAAGGGGAATGAGATTGCAACGATCAATTTCAAGATAAGACGCCATTAAATTCCTACTATTTCGAGACTAAATCTTTGGCATTTTACCGCTCCTGTTACTAGTTTTCGCCATCAAAATGGAGGTTTTAGAGTTGGATAGAAGAGAATGACTGGAAAAACTGATGGGGTTTGTAAGGTCCCGATAATCCCCGACTCCCCTGCTTCAAGCTTCAACCAAATGAAGGCGGAGTTTACGGAGTAGATTTTTTTGGTTTTCTTTTGTGTTTTCTTTTCCTTTTCTCCCTCTCGTAAGCAAATACTCGAAAAAATTGTCTTTTTATCTTTTTACTATCAGTAGATATGTCATGCGTTTTGCATTTTGAAGCTGTGTTTTTGCATGTCATTGAAGTTGTTAAACAATCCATTTTGAACCTTCTTTTAAAAAGAAGGCAGATCCTCATTCATTGTCATTCATACATGATACATCATCACTTTTGCACATTTGCTTGTGGGGCCTATATAGAAAGAGTCCAAATCCTCTGGCCCCAATATCCTCCGTCTCTCCCTGTCCCATTGTTGATTTGTCACTGTGGGCTCACATAGAAACGATCTAATGGTTGTGATTTTATGAAAATATTCTCCTCATCCTATAGATCATTCTCACCAAAAATTAGCCTATTCTAAAACTTCTAACTCAATAAGAAGTTTGGACTCATATAGAAATGAACCAAAAAATAGATGAAGATGTTATCATCACCATATAGATCATTCGCACCGAAAATCAACATATTAATTTTAAAACCCTATCATCCATTGATTGCAATCAACATGTAAGTCAACTTGTTGTACGTAGTGAAGACTGAAGAGAACATCCTTAGTCAAATTTACTTCAACAGTATAAACCAAAAGATTTGATCACACCTTATTAAATTGTGTAAATAAACAAGCTCTTTCATATAAATAGCAAATTCATTTCACTTCATCCCAATGTAAAATTTGGGAGAGAATTTTTTGAACTACTAGAGTTTTGTGTGTGTGCACCATCAGTATTAATTAATTAGAGTATTCGAAAAAGATGTTTATTTGTTCTAACTTTCTTAGAGAGAAGATGGTTCAGCTAAGGTTTTCTTCCTCCACATGACTGCTCCAACAGCGCGCTGTCGGAATTAGGGAGGGCTCACGCGACTGCTGGTGCTCCTCTCATTCGTTCTTTTGCAAGTATGGTTGCATCCTCGACGGTTGTCACCTCTTTGTTGGGATGATTTTGAACCAGACTATCGTATTGGCACCAAAGATGGGATGCCATCCATAATTTTTGCACTGCAAGATCTTCATCGGCAGAGGCTTGTCTGCGCAATGCTTTATCATGAAGTTTTCGGCGAGGAAACCTTCATATATTAGATCTCACATTGAACTTCATTGGGGACTTTCTGGTTCGATAGTAGTGGGCATCATTGATCTATGACATATCCTGTTGTGCGGAACCAAAGCTAGGATGAGGGGGGCTTCAGCCTGGGTCAAATTTTGGAAATTCAACAGTAGTGAAGTCTCTTTTACTAGATTTTAAGGTACTTTAAGTGGGCCCATTATAAAATTTTAGACTTTCAGTATTATATTAAAAGAATACTTTGGTGTCCACTTAATTACGTTGTACATTATGTAGAAATGTGAGGTAATCTGTAAATTAGTTAGTTACTTTCACACTATGGGTTTTGTGCAGCCCATAGAGTATGAATTTTTACCAAACAATTGTAGTAGTTGTTGTTTGTTGGGTTATTCGTTGGAAGATTTTAGGAAAGCTTTAAATAAATCTAGGAAGTCAAAGGTTATAAAGAAGGATAGAGTTGAGGTTTAAGAGGGAGAACAGGGTGTTTTTGGTGAGGGGTTACTAATACGACTGTTGGTCAAGAAGGAGACAAGGGAAGAAGAAAACACTTACAATTAGTGTGGATCCTCCTATTGAAGGTCGACATGGTCGAGCTTTAACAGTAAGTCTCGGGCTCATGGCTCTGAGACTTGATATTAAAGCTTGCCTATATGTGCCCGAACGTAGTTCGTAAGTAGAGGTGTCAAATGGGTTGTGCTGGGCTGGCACGGCACGAAGCACGATCAGCACGACTCAAGTTCATGCTGGGTCGTGTTGTGCCGAGTCACCATTTTGGTCAAGCCAGCACGACCCACTGGCAGAGCACGTTAAGATCTCATGCGGAGCTGACCGTGCCCAATGTGCTGTGGGATCAACGGGCCAATATCAGTAAAATGTGTTGTTTTGTTTTTTTTCTTTCTTTGTTTAACCTTTATTCCTTCATATAATATTTAATAAATCTCTAGTTATCAAACACTTTTTGTATAAAAACATTTTAAAACCTTAAAAATTATATTAACAACTTAAATAAATTATTTAAAGCGTTAAAATTTTAAAATTGGAACACCAAGTTGGAATAAAATCAACTAATCAACAAATCAACTTTATTTATTAATAAATATTTTAAATTGAGTAAGAATATGAATCCGCTAATCAAGTGTAATACCCCGAAAAATTTAATTCTTCAAGTTCATTCTTAATTTCAATAAACAAGTTAATACTAAAGTTTATTTTGTATGTACCCGGCTACTGTAGCTTAATTTCAAGTTAACGGCTACTGTAGCTTAATTTCAATCAACAATGTGGTTAATTCATCTAAATACTATTCCACCTACTCCATTTACTATTAGCTACAGTAGTCGTCATTTACTATTAGCTACAGTACACATGTGGTTAATTCATCTGATTACTATTCCACCTACCACAACGCTACAGTAACCGTGGCTAAAACTATAAATACCCCTTCATTTTAGTTTCCAAACTCACTCCAAACCATTTCTTTCTCTCTGAAATTGGTTTTCCTTCTCCCTCTATAACGTATCCTTCTAAACTTCTAATACTCTTTCATTTCTTTCTCTTTCCATTTTATTTAATTAATATTCTTGTTAATTAGTTATAATTATTCAAGAATTCAAGGAAGAGAATTTTATACAACAAGGTGATGATCAAAGGACAAGGTTTCTACCATTAAATTAAGGTAGGTGGATATGTGGAACTTCCCTCTATTATAACTAAAACTTATTTTATGTTTTGTTATGAAAATGCATGGAGATGAATTATTTTGTATTATTTACAAATTAAATATGCATTTTGTTAAATGTGATCACTATTTATTTTTAAGTGATGGAAATTGATTTAGATTGATAATAAATCTAAAAAGGATTATGTAAACATTAATCAAATGGGTAGAAAAAGGGAAACCCCCTTAAACCGTTGTTTCCGACTGAGGAAGCGGTTGACCGTTGTTTCTGACTGAGGAAGCGGTTGTTACCCGGTTTAATACAAGATAAGATATTAAATGGTTGGAAAATAAATCATTTAATGGTAATTTATTTACAAGTTCATCAGTTAATTATTCTTGTGATTTTGATGAATCATGTTTTCAATCTATTATTTTTGGGTTGATATTTGCCTACTGAGTTTACTCACCCCTAAATTCCCCCCACAGGTTACGTTGAGGTGAAGGATTCAAAGATGTATAGATTAAGAAGCTGATAACTGGTGTTATCAAATTTGTATAAATATAACTGATAGATTAAACTACTATTCTATCACTTGGGATAAGGGTTATTTTGTATTAATTCTTATTGTTTTAACATTCTTATGAATTGAGATGTTAAGTTTTAAATTGTATAATTGATGTATTAATTTACATTTAATTTCCGTCAAGAATCATTGAATTAATTAGGTTTTATACGAAATTGTATAATTCCCGTAATTCATACTGTCAGATTTACAAAACAGTGTTTTTAGACATGTTCCGGTCCAAATTGAGCCGAGTCTATTTCTAACAAAGTTATAGCTCTCGATTTTTCCTTTTCAAAAAGGTATTACGACATGTATTTTAGATTTCTGGTTAGAGAGTGATTTCTGGGGGGGGGTAGGTTTTAATTTGGTAAAAATACAAAAAATAGCCATTATTGGGCCATTAGGAGTCGTGCTGGGTTCGTGCTATGCCGGACTGTATGTCGTGCTTGGGTTGTGCTGACTAAAATCGTGCCTATGACGTTGTCGTGCCAAAATTGTGCATGTGCCGTGCTTGTGCCATTGAGTCTAAAAGGCCTGCCCAGCCAATGTGTCGTGCCAGCCCAGACACGAAATGGGATGGGCTGGGCCATGCCGTGCTGCCAAAAAATTGTGATAGGTCGTGTTGTGCTTGGGCAGCACGAGCCAATTGACACCTCTATTCACAAGATTTAGAGTTGTTGGTGGGTAGTTTTCTGAAAAAAAAAAATCTCCTTCTTTAATGGAGTTGTTGGTGGGTAATCTCTCCCACTTACTCTTTTTTTCTAACCTAAAAAGAAAAAATTTAAAAAAAAAAAAAAGAAGAAGGAAGGGTTGGCAACCCTAATCAAGTTTTTGGTCAAACTTAGTTTGACAAAAAAAAAACCCCACCTATGTCACAACCGAGTAGTACAAATGGTTGTGCTAAAAGGATTTTGTTAACATGTGCCCTAATGGCACATGATAAGCTTTTAGGTTTTGTATTTTGTTTAGTTTCTTAAGTTTGTCCAAATAGGCTGATTTTTGGATATGTATGTTATTTATACTATTTGGCTTATATCTAAAAAAATCAGCTCAATCCGAGACCTCTAGCACCCTCTAACACTACGAACACTTACTTTAGACTTTAATAGTGTAAATGAACGGCTTACATTTAAAGTGATTTGTTTGGAGGGTTAAATATTTCTGATTGAGCTGATTTTTTATAGATATGTTATAAATAATGATAATATTATGTGTACAAAAATTCAGCTGATTTGAAGACCTCTAACTTGTAAAAAAATTCATTGAAAAATAACCTTATCGTGTGCCCTTAGGGCACACGTTAACAGGACCCGTGCTAAAATAACAATTGTCTTTGAAATTGATTGTATGCTTTTGGCATTGACACATTTATCTAAAAGGCATGTTTGTCTCTTAATGGGTGTACTTAACTCTTGTGAAAAGACACCACTTATGCTATAATAGCATACTCATTTCATTCCATGCCTAAAAACAAAATGTGATAATTTTTTGAACTACGACTCTAGTGTGTGAAAACTCATTAAATTTAAGTAGGGTCTTGTTAACGTGTGCCCTAAGGGCACACGATAAGGATGTTTTCCAAGGAGTTTTTTTCTAAGTTTGAGGTCTTCAAATTAGCTGAATTTTTGTAGACATAATATTATTATTATTTATAAGATGTCCACAAAAAATCAGCTCAATCAGAAATATCTAACCCTCCAAACAAATCACTTTAAATGTAAGCCGTTCATTCACACTATTAAAGTTTAAATTAAGTGTTTATGGTGCTAGAGGGTGCTAGAGGTCTCCGATTGAGCTGATTTTTTTAGATATGGTCCAAATAGTATAAACAATATACATATCCAAAAATCAGCCCATTTGGACAACCTTAAGAAACTAAACAAAACACAAAACCTAAAAGCTTATCATGTGCCCTTAGGGCACATGTTAACAAAATCCATTTAAGTATTCACTTATAACTGATTGGACCTACTTGGCACATCAAATCCTTCATCTTTAGCAAAATTAGATTCAGTACTTTACCGGCCGGTCAATTAACTTCAACAACATAGAAATTTAAAATGCTTTGGTGAGACCATCTGATTTCTATAATTGGAGTTGGGGATGGATGTAACTTTTCGTATCGAGGGGAACATTTGCTACTGATGTCATTTGGGATTGATGAATTTCAACCTTAAAGATACTAGCAGGAGGGTCAAAAGACATATCATTTTTTTTAACAAGTTACACAATATTTCAGATTTTTTTTT
>MVGT01002048.1:470625-484570 GCA_002174775.1 Macleaya cordata
AGATTCATCATGTTCCCCACATAAGACACATAAATTATCATCTAAATTAAGGATAAAGCTCATTTTTGTTTTTAAAGGGAGACAATCAGCAAAACATTTCCATAAAAACATTTTAATTCTTTGAGAAGTTCCAACATGCCAAATTTTCAACCAAATATTATGAGAATTCCTGATATTGAGATCATTACTTGAACTACTCCCTGCAATTTTTGTGAAAAGAGATTTTACAGAAAACAAACCATTTTTGTTCAGCATCCACTTAATATTGTCACTCAAGGAAGAGGATAATCTAATTTTCAAAATCTTAGAGCAAATGTTGAGAGGCAGGACTTGATGAAGAAGCTGTAAATTCCAGGAGCTATTTTCAATGTAATCTGAGACCTTAGATGGAGAGTTTGGATGGACAGTAATAATAGAATCTAGAGGACCATCAATCAAGGGAATCCAATTATCCTTCCAAAAGTTTAGAGATGAGCCATCTCCAACTTCCCAAATGCTATTACTACATATGAGAGTAAGGCCTTTCTTAATACAGGTCCAGTTCCACGAGCCATTAGAAGAAGAATCAAAATTCAAAGCCTTGGAGTTTGGAAAATATTTAGCCTTTAAAATCCTAGCCCATAAGGTAGTAGGTTGAGAAACCAGCCTCCAAGCTATCCTAGAAAGCAGAGGTAGTAGGTTGAGAAACCAGATTTACTAAGTTATGTACAACCTTTGTTTGCCACGTATCACATCGATCAGAGAGCTTCATTGAATCCTAAAGGCAATTTATCTACACTCTTCATGCACTCGCAATCGTTGATCAAGAAGAAATATCTTTTAAAAGAAATCGACATCGAGCCTTGAAGTTTTACTTGATCATTAATTTTTTTTGTTCTTCCATTATTACTTTAATATTTTTCCAACAATTCTAAACAATATTATTCTCTATTGCAATGGAGGAAATTGTAGCGCAATATATCTAAGTTATGAATGAAGACCTTGTATGCCTATCGTTTTGACGGAGATAATTTTACTCGATGACGGGAGAAAGTTTTATTATTTCTAATGACTTTAAAGCTTGCCTATATTCTTGGCAATTATCTTGAAGAAATTCCATAACCTATAGATACTGAAGTGAAGAAATTAAGGAGAAAATGCGTAAGAGAAAAGAAGACAACTTTCTGTGTTGTGGCATATTTTGAACGCACTCTCCCATTTTGTATATAATGCACATCGATTGTTAACGACAGTGAAGAAACTCTGGACTGCACTTAACAACAAATATCTCATCGAATAAGAGGCACATGTAACAAAAAAATTATAATTTCTAATCATATGGATTTTAAAATGACCGATGAACAATTTGTTTTTGGACAAGTTCATAAATTACAACAGATTGTTGGTGATTTTAAAAATGCTAGTATTACTCTTATATATAGGAGTTCCAAGTGAGGGTGATTATTGCAAAACTTCCCCACGATGAGTTTGGAGATGAAAACTTTGATTTCTTCTCTAGTTGTCTAGTCTTTGAACGCCCATTGCCCTACAATGGCTCATGATATCTACAGCATATGCAATCAATAAGGGGCCACCTAAGTTAAGAGCTACTGTTAAGAGCTGCCAAGACTAAATTAAATGCCTTTCTATAAAAAAAGAAGAAGAAGAAGAAGAAGAAACTGGGCAGAGCCCCAGAACGATCTGAAGCATTGAAGAGAAGAAGAATATGGGAACTTGAGTATAAGAAATAGATTTTATAGAGTACAAAACTTAATTAAAATTCAAATTAGTACATATATAGATTAGACTTTGAATAATCATTGTGATCAAACAGGATAAAAGAATCATAAATGTATAAAACAAGTTTATTGAAGAAAAACTGACAAACATAGGTCTATATATCAGACATGGCTATTTCGCATCAGTCGTAGTAAAACATATATTTTTCTCAATATGAAACCCCAAATGTTGCAAACAAAATCTCAGGTAAGTCTCGACTCAGAGACCTAAAAAATTTATGTTTTGAAAAACTTTAAATTCAAAACAGAGATCTATGATAATCTGACCTAAACACAAATGATCAGTAAAAAATGTTGTTTTTCGGAAACAGAGTATTGACTTTAGATTAAATGTTGGAACACCAAACGATATCGAAAAGTTGTAAAAGTTTAACTAAAACAATTATAGATGTCAAAAATCTAGAAAATTTTATAAAAATTAATTCCAATAAATAATCAGAGAGTTATGTTAATTAGACCACGACAACGTTAGAATTTTGACGATTGTTCAACTACTTAATTCATCTAAAACATTAGCAAACTAGATACACATATCCTAACACCATAGCAAAAATTAATGAAAACAAAAAATCTAAAATCAACTCAACTTGGAAAAAAAACTATTTGTGGACCATACTTTGCCTTTGGAATGCTTTTTTCTGGATCTTCACCAAGCTCGTTTTGTGAAAAAACAAACTCCTCCATTAGCGGTGGAGTTTATTTCATACAATATAAGACTCCTAAATAGGAAGAATCAATGTTTGGAATTTTTGATTATAATGAAGTTGAATGTGCTTAGAGTTGTGATGTTGAACAAGGTGAGGAGAAAATTCGTTAGATATATAGTTAGAGTGAAAATGACAGTGTTAAACAATAGAAAACCTAAATTTTTTAATTTATTGTTTGACCAAAAGATGATAGCTCTTATTAAAATACACACCAAATTTAGTTAACTATTATTGACCCTAAAATTATGTGGCCCTTATCAGTTGCCTATGCGGTAGATATCAGGGCCCCCTACAATCCCTTCCATTAGTTTGGAGAATAAAAGTAATGTAACAATAGATGGGGCTTTTGGCAGTCTAGCTAATACCATTTTTCAGCAATCCGCATGCATGCGATTCCATGACGTCAACAATAGTGACAATCTTGCTATTTTATTCCTTAGTTCGAGAAACAATCCCTATATATCGAGGCATTACTAGATATATCGAACCCAACGTTAACACACACCATCAACTAAGATATTACTTTCCCAACATTATTTTCTTCCCATACCGCCTTCTCATCAATGAATGTATAAACATGACCACTCGTATGGAAAGCTAAAAGACCTCACAGTTGGAGATTTTAACACTGTCGGAGGTGAAAAACTGGATGAAGTGCCTACTCTTATTAGTCAAGACCGCATAATTAACTTTGACCGGAAACCTCAGTTATATGTTTATCGATATCAATACAATGGTAGCATATGTCTAATTCTAATTGATGGAGCTGAAGTATTTCTCACCAAAACCACCAAATTGCTAATTTTGTAATAAACCATTTTTTTAGATCTGTAACTTTTTTTTAACTTTAAGGATGTTTAATTTGTTAAAGTTTGGAAAGTGTTACTGATTAGGAACGAGTATGGAGCAAGGTATTAAATGTCGATTTATTTCAACTGAAATAATCGAATACTCGGTTTCGGAAGGTACCGACACGAAATTGCACTTACACCATCGATTTGTACCTATTTCGGTCGATATTTTCAATATTTCAAAATATTTCTATTTAAAAAAAAAAAATTGGTTTTAAAAATGTAAAAACATTCGTGGTAGATTTCGATTAACGATATTAACAACAAAAACTTAACTTTTTTTTTTCCTTTTTTTCCAAGAAATTGAAAATATTTTGTAGTTTGCTTTTCAAAAGGAATATATCGCCTGAAACTTGAGTTTGTATAGAAAAAAAAAAGCCCAATCACTGTGAAACTTATGGTAAAGAGGGAAAAGGAGAGGGAGATAGGGAGAGACGCAACCTAATTCCTAAAAAAATCTTACTATTTTTTTAAAAAAAGCCATCCCACTGTTAAACGAAGGGCAGAGGGGGAAAGAGAGAGAGAGAAGGAGAAAAATACAGAAAGAGAGAGAGAAGGAGAGGAAGATAGAAAGACATCGAGATGCCTACCTTCGAGCTTCACCATTTTCAGCTTCGATTTTCATCAAAACTTACTGTAAGTCTTCAAATCCATCTTTATACCTCCCATATCATCTTTAATTTCACCTGATTGCTAACAAATTACACTAATTTTTTGTGCATCGAAGAAAAAACCCAAATTTTTAGGGTTCCTGGTCTTGACGTTTTAGAAAGAGAAGAAATAAGAATAACTTCTTCTCATTGTTTTCAACAGAGAGATAAATCCCTTGTAAGTTTTCTGTTGTAATGGGGGCATATCAATTTTTTATGTATATTTAGAGATGAAGCTGTTTGAAGTTTTTTTTGTTGTAAGATGGGACTAGACCTGACAACAGGTCAGATTAGCGTCGACCCTAGGTGGGTTGGTAGGTTAACAGGTCATGATTATCAAACACTAACTTTATCTAGTTTATGAAACGGGTCAATTTTTTAAACCCTAACCTTATCCGTTTAGCTTTTTTTATATAAAACAGTTAAAAGGGTCAGGGTCGACCCTAACCCTACTAAGGTTAAAAGGGTAACGAGTTAGAAAATTCCAACCCTAACCCTATCCGTTTAGCTGGCGAGTTAGGGTAGGGGTGGGTTGCGGGTCATTTTTACCAAATCTAGGTGGGTCCATCATAAAGCTATTTTTAGTTTTTTTTTTGTTGTAAGATGGGTCCATCAATTTTTAATGTACATGCATAAAAGATACATCTATTTTAAGAATTTTGTTGTAATTTGCGTAGATGAATTACATTATAAAAAGTCTAATTTTTATATTACCCTAGTTTTTTGAAAACTCATATGTGGGCCCACATGAGGTGATCTAAGGGATGATTTTATATGAGAATTACCTCATGTACTCAAGTATAATGTTATCTAATGACTTGTTGACTACGAGCCTCTTAGATTCTTAAATGAACGCCTAACAAAATGACATTAATCTTCATTTCAACCCAGCATTGTAATTGTTAGAGGCTTTAATATGTGTTTTCATGCTTATTTTATTATTAGTTATCTTTTGAACAAAAATTTACATGATATTTCCATCGTTTGAAATTGTAATTATTTCTACATTACCCGAAATATTTCCATTTCTAAGCTGCTCGAAATTTATACTGAAACTGAAATTTAATACTTTGGTATGGAGATCTTTTGGAACATTAAAAAATATTTATAGACGAATACATAATGTAAATTTAAAAAATAATTACAAAGTTTTAAGAACGTATTTTTGTTACTTCTAATTGAAAGGTTTTTTGGGTGCTTAACAGCCGTTACGAAATGACTTCTATAATGTTTCATAACTGTTACTGGACAAATACTTTTTGACTTGTGTTTCAAAAATAAATATATAAGAGAACAACTAGGATTGGAGAAAGTGCATCATGTGTAGTGCATAAAGATGACTACGATGTTAATGACGACCTAAAAAATATAGTTGCCAAAAGTTTCAATCTGGATATGGTAAAAGATGTACTACTATACAGTGCTTTAAAAACTGGACTGGATTGGCCGGTTCAACTGGTGAACCGGTGTCCCAGTTGATTTTTCGGGTTGGTCAATACTGACCCACAGTTTCATTTAAAAACTGGCTTTTTTCTTATTAACCAGTCAACCCGGCGGGTTAAACTACTAAACCAGCTGACCCGTCCGATTTTTAACCTCGTTATCCTATGAGTTTCTTAACTATTTTTTAATAAAAAACGCATTTAATACACTAGGCCAAAATAGGCATTTTGTAACGTTCACAGCATGTTACAGAGCCCCTCCGTAACGGTTCAAAACCGTTACTAATTCTGGCTGCTAGATTTTTAGTGACGCTTTTAAATTGTTACGGAAGAACAACAGTAACAGTCGAAAAGCATCCTATAAGTGTCCGATAGCGTAGTATCTGTAACGAGTGATGTAACACCATAACGGTTTATATCCGTTACAACCCTAAACCATCGTAACGGTTACCTACCGTCCCAATACTTCGAACTAGTAACGGTAATGACCGTTACAAGACTTTGATCTTGTAACGATTTTTATCCGTTACAAGCAGGTAACCATAATCTTTGATACGATCACATGTAATGGTTATAAAGCGTTACGGGTCTAAAATTAGTAATGGTATAAGACTGTTACCTTGTTAAGTATTGGTTGCAAAAAATTTGTATTATGTTCGTACATCGTAACGATTATATACCGTTACGGATTTGTAAGTTATTTGCAATGCCCGTAACGTTTAGGAACCGCTACGAAATTCGTATTTATTAAAAAAAAATTATTTCGTTTGTTTTTACCCTGCTAAAATTTTTCATATATATATATATATTAATAAAATAAATAATTAAAACAAATTTTTTATGTTTGCTGACCACTAATCAAACAAATAAGTAACCTAAGTTAAATGGTTAAATAAACCCAACACATGCATAAACTATCACCATAATGTAACATCTGATTCTCCACTTCACAACATTAACTATTGGCTATTTATCCTCAGGGTGTAGTTATCTCTTTCCTGAAAGCAACATAAAAATTGCAACCATCATAAGAATTTCAAAGTACTTTTGAATCACACAAATTCAATTGATATAAAAATACCCAATTGGTGATAAAGTTAAGAAATATAACTTACAAGAATTTATTCAATGCATATAAAAATACACAAGTGTCATGCTCGGTGAGGTGAATACCAAGTTGTCTATTGATGATGGTCATGTCTGGAATTTGCTTGTCACTGTCATCACATCCTTCACCATAGAACTCATTAGAGCTCATCCAACTGCTTACCAATTGTATTGAACAACAAACACATGGCCTCAACATTTCTCCTCATCTGGAAAAGTCATAGCATCATGTCCTAACATCTCCTGTTTCATACAACCAACAACAATTAAGTGACTTTAGAATAGCAGTCAAGACATCTAAATAGATCTGAGAAGAAAAAAAAAGCACCAAGCAGCCAAAGAAGTGATCAAGTAAGAACCTGAACAATGTTGTGGACATATGTACTATTGAACAATCTAGGCCCCAGCCTGTACGTATACCTACATTATCAAATATTTAATACCTGAAAAAACTTGGAAATACCAAAATCTACGACCATTTTAGTTCTTAAGATTTGAAAATTCAATTTTCTTTCTAGAACATAAGTTCATTAAATTTGTCAGAGAATTGTATCGGACCAAAGGAAAAAAAATCATATAGAGATGGTAGATATAACGCACAATGAATTCGGCCACAAATCCTTCAAAAACTTTTGCTGTCTAATTTATAAATTGTTTAAACATAAAAGTTTTAAGTTGATGATCTGTATTCTTTACTAAAATTTTGTTAGTACAAACATTTGTCTGCAAGTATAAAAGTTTAAATCTTCACTTCCAAAATCTAAACCTTGCAATCCAGTGTTTTTTATCATGTTGTATACACTAAATAAGCAAGAAACTCTCACAGAAAAATTTACGCACCACACATGCTATTATGACTGAACGTCAATGTTCCAGAAAGAAGTTCTATAGAGGCAGAAAGCTATGGAATAAAACCACTATTCTATGTGTGACTGCAGGCTTGTATGATACAAACAAATTTGGGCCAGAATTTGAAGCTACAAATGTTTTAAAAGTAGATTCAGAATGAAAAAAGAAAAAAAAAGGTTCAATGAAAATTGATTGAGAGGCATATCGTTAATGTGGTGTTTCAACATCTCTGAAAAAGAAAGAAATAGAATTTCAATAAATACAATATCTAGCTAGCTACCTCCTGGTATAACACCAGTGCCTCCAGCAATACCAGCTGCGGTGTTTGCCACTAGATTGCCATAGAGATTTGGTGTGACCTACAAAATAAGATGGTGACCCAAATGAGATGGGAGCATGACTCCATGATGTAAGCTAAGCATGAATGTGAAGTATCAGCATGTTACTTGAAGCACCTTGTCCATGTAAATGTTTTTCATAAGTCGAAATTACAAGCAACAAGGAACCTAGCAATCACATGTATATGTAAACCCAAAAGTAACAACTGACTAATGCAAGCAATCACAAGTGTACATCTAAACCTAGGTACTTTGTAATCGTCAATTTGAATGTCAGAAACCATCTGAACAAATTTGTGACAAAAAAAATCAATTTTCTACATTTTTTATCAGTTACTTTGATAAAAACATATCGACCAAGTATCCAATTGAGGCACTCTTTTGTGCATTAGGCAGCCAAAAATAAAATGAAACATAATTTGCAAGGATCTGATATGTGGTTTCATAACATTCTTGAAGATATTTGAAACCAATCAATGAGTAAAACAGAACAGGATCTGATACGTAGTTTCATAACATTCTTGAAGACATTTGAAACCAAGTATATGGGAGGGACTATACTCCATTCTCGTCTCCAATATCTCTTGATTAGGTTAACAAGTGAATAAATTGCTAAAGTTTGAAGTTGGTTCACATTTCCAATAGATCATTACCTCCATACATTCTTCTGCCAGTTGCCTAGATCAAAATATCTGATTCCTCATTTTTAAGAAAATGTCGAAGGTTGTTATGTGTAGGAAAGAGAAAGTGGCCTAGAATCATATATCAACCAGTCAAGAAAAAACTTTCAGTAAATACATTATAACTATAGATTCCAATTCAACTAAAAAACAAAAATTGGGTTCCTTAAACCCATATAAAACAGGGCAACCAACCAGGGAGTGTATGCATGAATTGAAATATTGGATAAGTTATAAAGTCACATACCATGACATCAAATTGCTCGGGCTTTGAAGCAAGTTGCATGCATCGGTTATCCACAATAATCTCATAATACTTAATGCCAGGGTATATTTTTGCAACCTCGTGGCAGGATTCTAAGAATAAACCATTAGCAAGCTTCATAATGTTGGCCTTGTGCACAACTGTCACTTTCTTCCTGTTGTTTAGGTAAGCATACTCAAAGGCGAATTGTGCACGCTTTGAACAGAACTTTGTTATCACCTAGCAGAAGAAATGGATGAAATTACGTTTTGGAACTTCAGGTAAATATTTCCATGTTTGTACTCCTTAATATTTGAAAAAGAAAATCTGTATCTAAAGACAAAAAATGATGCACTATTATAACTCGTTGGTCTAGTATATATAGACAAGAAAACAATCTCTGAGTCAGACAAGTCTGCAGAACAAATAAAGCAGCTAGAAAATGGATTTGGTACAATTCTCATTTCTCATCCTTGTGGACCCCATTCTTAATGAAATATTGGTACCTCCCCATCCTTTGTCTAAGACCCTAGCCATTGTTAGTTCCAAAAATGAATGGGGTGTCAGAACAGTTATTACCATACAATATTGAAATGTATAAATTAACTATTCAAGCTATAAATGATGAAGTTAAACAAAATACAAAATGAGAAAAGAAATAAATGTAACAAATATTACCTATGTCAAGTGAACTCCTTCTCCCTCCTCCTTTATCTGGGCTTGGGACCGGCAATGCAATGTTATGACATTAGCATTGGCGGAGTTAAAAAGGGGTTCACCTTATTCACTTACTTTTATAAAGTAGCATAAACATGATCACCAAAGTACAAAAATAATATTAATAGTTAATGATAACTAGTGACTCAAACAAAGCTAATCATACCTACCTACTCCAAAAACCTAATCAAAACAACCTACTAGAAAAAAGCTAATCATTAGTACCTTCTCAAAAAAGTTCAATCATAACTAGATACCATCTATGCAAAGTATTGTATTGGCAATTAAAAATTTAAATTAATATATAATCAATGACTTTGGCCATACTAAGTATCCACCTTCCAACACATCCTCCAAAGTATTAGCCCCGTCTTGTTCACCTGGTTTATATATTGGAGCATTAGGCTTTTCAATTTTGATTATAATGACTTTTGTTTTACTTTTTATTTCTAATTTGTAGCCATGACAAACATTCCTAGTATTATCAGTTACTATGGTCGCATGGGCAACAACTTGAAAATTCATATCCATCAGTTTGCAGCTTCGTGAATCTGATGATGTTGATGGAACATGTGCAGATGAAACTGATGGCACTTCAATCTCAGGTCTATTCATTGTTGGGGCAGCATGTGGATGTTGGAATTTGTCTCCTTGTTTGCCTAACATTTGCAAATATTAGGGTTAGATAACAACCATTAAAGGGAACATATAATGTATAACACAAATTAACACACAAGTTCGATAAAACAAAGGGGCTTCACTCACATCCATTATTGTGTCCAATTTGGTGTTTACAGTATTCATCTCCATCTTCAACTCATTTTTCTCTTTTCCTTTTTCTATAAGGATTGTTATGGCCGGTGCAGCATACGCACATCGCCTCTTTGAGATGGTGCTACCAACAACACGAACATGCCCTTTAGAGTCCTTACCAAATACTTGGGCTATGGGGTCAGTGTCAAGTGACAATGGATATAAGCCATGACTGCTGCTTTCACCTTGTGTAGCAATTTGTGCGTCAACAGCAGCCTTGACCTTTTCCTAACATATTACACCCATGTTAAAATATGAACGATAAGCATAATAAAGTGAACTAGTTCATAATATCATTAAACTCACCATATACGGTTTAGTGCTAGGAAGGACAGATCCATTTTTTCTTGTATGACTTTTTATCCAGACGAGACTGTGTGAGACTGGATCTGAAGGATCGGGTTGCTTCCGCTTCTGCAAATTGAATGGATTGTTAAAAATATAATAAAACGATGCATGTTATGCTTTTTGAATTTTTATCGAAGAATATGTTTTATAATGATGATTACCAATTGGTCCTCTATCATTGCGCTCGAGTAACGCCCACCTGTATGTGAGAACTTCAGCTTTGACCTATTTTCTTTATTCTTCGCCCTTTTTTTCTTGGCATCATCTGTATTCTCATACTTCAGAATATCTCCCAATCCTCTGGCTTTATACCCTCTGGAACATTATGAATTTGTTCTTCAAGGCTAGGGTGTTTATCCAAATATTCAGTTCTCAATGTGTTTTTGTACCTTCTAAAGGACTGAGGCATCTCTAACTCAATGAATTTCCTCATGTGATGTGGTATATCAAATTCCACCTGAAAAAAGAAATATAACATACATGAATTTATAGGTGTACACCATATTTACCTAACAAATTAAGTTCATGGCTCGGGTTGTAACTTACTTGAACAGCATTCCAAACATCATCTTTGGGATGTGGTGGCACTTTCTTCCAACTCGGGTACTTAATTGAGACATGAGTTGTCACGAAAGCCCCTAAGTGATCCTTAAAGTGAGTGGCACCATCACCCACAACAGCCCCCAAGGCATTGAATGTCACAGTCCTACGTTTTACGGCATCTTTGGTTGATTCTGACCCTGTCATTTCTCCTGCTTATATAGTTATATACCACTAGAAAATTAGTGTTAGCATATAACAAAATGGATATAAAAAGGAACCGAATAATGATACATAAGCTTAATGCAAAATAATTCATATTTTCAAATGAGAGCCAGTAAATAGTAGGATTTCTTACAATATAAAGTAAAAGTAACAATGAAAAAAAATCGCACTTTCAAAAGATTCTTTAAGTATGGATTATCCTCAAGAGGGGATTGGTTCATAGTGTTAATCGATTCCTCATCCACCTTGGTAGTTAAGCTTTTTGGTGCATGCAAAACTACATGATGGTTTCCCACAAACCAGAGATTATATTTACGCAGCGGAAAAACATAATAAGGTTAAAAATTTTAAACTCTGATTCATGCATGATCTCTCAACAGTTAATAAGGATCTTTAAAATTGGTTTAGTTGCTTACCTTCAACGCTTAATCCAACAAACTTGAATATTAGAAGGCTTCAATCAGATTCTCCAATCCTCTACTTTAGATCTTGAAGTTTTCTTCTTTTTCTTTCAACCTGAAAAACAGAAAACCTAGAACTAGAAGAGAGGCTAAGTTTTTCTCCACTAGTTACTAATTAGAGCTAGGGTTAGAAAGAGATGGAGAGAGGAGAGAAAGTGGCGGCACACAATAGGGGTGTTCTCTTGTGTGTGCCGCCCCTCCCTATATGTATATATAGGGAGGTCTCCACCTCTTTCTAAATTCTAGTCTAATTAGGTCTTGGGGTCCCACAACTTTCAGCTAATATTTTATTTAGTATTTAGTCCTTATGTCTCACATAATTAAATACAAAATAAAATAATCACAAATTAGTCCACCACACTTTTGTGACTGAATACTCTGATAGTTGCAGTAATTACAAATAAACCCTTCCTCCATTGTACCTGCATTTAAACCCTCCACAGTGAACCGATATTTACAATAATCCTTAGGTTAATATTTTACTACCAGTTACATCCTTAAGGATTATTATATCTTGATCCTTGTGCCTCAATCTGTGCAGACTAATTATTATTCTAATAATCTCAGAAGAGATCATTGGCCAGTTTAGAATAATAATTCCCACAGATGAACAAGGGAATATCAAACTGAATGTGGATTTCATATTGAACTAAAATATTCTCACTCTGTAATTATGTCCATCCATCTTGTCCAGAATATTGGATCACGTTTACATTTTTGACCTCACTGATTGACAAAACAAAATGTACATAATATAAATGCAAGGTATATATTAATTCTCAGAATTAAGGTTTAATGCAACAACAGTCTCCATGGAATTTTAGTTATTCAGTGACATGAAATAACAAAATTCCATGCTGACCAGTTCGATGTAAACTTGTTACATCAATGACTGAGGAGTCAACACTCCGGTGATGGAGATATATCACACAATTAACCAATGCATTATAGTTTATCGTTAACAGAACCGTGATCTAATAAACTACAAACAAAGTATTAAGTGGGACATTACCATCAGTCTACAGCGAGACTCAAATCCGGCAGAGTCTCCCCTGTAAACTGGGCCTTCCGTCACCTAATAGACATAGTGCATACAAAAAAATACGCAACACTTTCCAAGGTCTAAGAAACCCCTTTTAACTAGAGTTCATACTTCAGGTTTCTAGCATACAATAGGCATTATTACAATGCTTGTAAGGCAATCTTCAAATAATACTCATGTTCCATATGTATGCTCAAATATATATATGATTCACCACTTAGCAATCCAGATATTTCCTACATATTTCATTCATCAAATCCAAAAGTGTAGCTGGTACAATAGTTTCATATAATTGTTCACCATTCAGTGATATAATTAGATTGAATATCCTTGATCTTCCTCCTTCTCACTATTGCCATTATCTGGATTTTAGTTAGACTAGTAATACAACTATCTTAAACTACTCCACAAACCCACACTTATAATTCGTAAGTCCCCAAGAATTCATTTCAATAACTTTGATCATACAAGGTCAATCAAGTATTGCTTCAAATATTAGATGGAAAGCCTAAGCAGACATGCCCTTATGTAACATCATATACCACTCAAATTTCTCTACCGCAGATAATTTTAGGATATTTCTTAAAGTTCGTATCTATTAATTCCACAAAAGAGATTACAATTTAGAATATCCAGTCAATCCACAAAAATATAGTAAGACTCTAGTAGCATCCACATAGAGTCACAAAAAATTTTACCTTAGGTATCAGTCTATAAATTCAAATTTTGAGTTACTCAATTCACTATTAAGTTCTCAAGAAATTCTAAACACATATAGTTGATCAATTAGTCTATCAATATATCAAAATAAATGTTTCTCTCTTGATTATAACTTCATTCCAGCTCTTGTAGTCAACTCTACCAAAACAAGATATTACTCCAACCTAGGTAGTTTACAAGAATGTAGCATTACATGCTTCCAAGAGTTACCACTACAAGGGGATCAAGTCATTTCCTCGATATAACACCCACTAAGTCTCTAATGAAATTGAAGTTTAGTCACCTCTAATAACAAAGCTAGGCACTATTCGGGCTACAGGGAAAAACCTAGGAATATTCTTAGAAGTTTCCTCTTTAATTCCTCAACTACAGATACTCAGGCGATTGGCTAATCTAGCAAGTTAAAGCATGCTTGCAGTAACCTTTGTCTACT
>MVGT01002048.1:486233-535413 GCA_002174775.1 Macleaya cordata
GCGACCTACGTAGGTGAGCGAGTTGGCTTGCCATAGTTCTGCGACCTACGCGGGTGAGCGAGTTGGCTTGTCAGGGATCCTCACCCTTACGAGGGTGGATGAGTTGGCTTGCCATAGTTCCTCACCCTTAGGACCAGTTACACTTGTTGTATGCAGATTTCAAAAGAGAAGAAATTTCAAACGGGGATTTCTACAAAAAAAGGACTTTGGTTTTCAAAAAGGGTTCTTCCAAAATAGTTTTCGAACTTTAACTTAAAAGACACACAACCTATATATATACCACTATATATTATCACTAAGGTAAGCTTGTGAAAGTTTGAGGACTTCCTACAAGGATGATGGATCATGCTTATCCAGATGTGGTACACCATCTGAGACCTTTCTAGGAGTTCTTGTCTTTCGGGCAGTATGGGACGTCAGTGAGACAGGTGTATCTAGGGAAGTCTGGGAAGTCACGATTATTTCCTGGTAAACTATGTTTGTTGGTGGTGTTGAGTAACTAGTTTAGCTGAGGTTCGCATGCCTGCCCGATGGGTGTTAGACGCGGGGGAAGGTTGTCGGGGAACTTTCTCTGGATTAGTTGGGGGCCCTTGTCTGGTCTGCAGTCGTCAAATTGTTGTACTTGGTATTGATCTCGAAATAATTCTGACTGGGGTAACCCAGTCGTCTTCCTTGGCTATACTAGTAGAAGTACACTGCTATTATTTGTATATGTATATGCAGGATTTTCTTGATGTTTCAATCAACTATATACTATGCATTGCTTTTATAAATGCTTTTGAGTTGTTATCGGATTAATCGCTACATGTGATGGTATTAGGATGGTTGATCTACCTACTAAGTTTCTCACCTAATCATTTTCGTGGTTTTACAGTAGACGGTTGAGGATCGAGATAGGATCCTTAGTGGTGCTGTGACGAGGTTCTTGGCGAGGGATTCCTGGTTTTGGGTTTGATGTAGGTTTCCCTCTCTTCAGTCATAGTGGATGTTTTGCTTATGTTTTATGGCTCGGTTGTGAGCCTTATGGTTACTTGTTTTATATGAATGCAACTCCTACTTTATTCTTCTCACTATATATATATTTTGATAGGAAACAACAAACGTAACTATATATCATATCACAATTATATTCATGTCAAATGAAAGATTGAAAGTCGTAGTTATTTGCAGGTTCCTCCTGGTCCTACATCGTTGGGATTTCAGTCGAGAAAGAAAAAAAATGGGTGGCAAATTTTTAGTGCATACCTTTTGTTTAAATTTGCTTCCGCTGCGTATTTCTTGTATGCACTGTGTCTATTAGGTGACGAAAGGTCCAGTTTACAGGAGAGACTCTGCCGGATTTGAGTCTCGTTGTAGACTGATGGTAGTGTCCCTTATATTTGGGGTACGGGGCGTTACATTAAGGAACCATATCTCCCACATGCAACACTTGCATGCAACTAGTTCATCTACGTAAAATCATTATTATTATCATGCATGCAAAATTAATAAACTATTTATTAACTCATAAAATGTCATCTAATTATTTTAGGGCATAAACCCAACACTACATGCCATCCATCATAAGATAGGTCCTTCGAGTAAAACACTTGACTCACTTCGGAGGCGAGAATAAATGGCTCATCGTTCACCTTGTCTTTGCTCTTTAGCTTATTAAAGTTTACCATCTCCATGTTCTATAGCGGATCCACTTTAAACCCATTGGTCTTGTCTTCCACTCTCACCCAATCATAATAGAACACTATCTGCTTGAAGTCCGTATAATTAAGCTCAATTATGTCTCTTACGACTCCATAATATGTTGTCATCGCTTCCTTGGGATTTTTGTCCTTACCACTTGCTCTAAATGTTGTTATGGCTTTCATGGAGACACCACTATCTTGCGTTACTAGACAATCATCTTTAGAATTCGATGAGAATACAAAACCATTCACGTGATACTTTGTGTAACTAGTTGCCGTAAATTGTGGACCATTCGCTAACCTCCAAAGTGTTGTATTGGTCTCCCCAGCCTTCTCCAACTATATTGAATTCAAAAGGGAATAGCAATAATGGGAATGATAAATGGTTCATAAATAAATTAATAATCAATATGAATCAACTATTATTTACCTCCTCACACAACCGAGGGAAAATTTTTTGAGGTATGACATTTGTTGTAGACCCTATCCGAGACTTTTTAGAAAAATTTCTCACATATTTCTCATACTCCCTGGATGTGTAAAAGAGAAAAATAATAACTAGGGAAATATGACAACAAACTACTGAGATACTCCATTCAATTTTTCTATTCAAACATTTTTAAACTTACTCTTGCCAATTATCCACTCCATCTGCATGTTGCAACACCCATTTACGGACTTGTTGATATTGTACTTGAGTCAATTGGACATCTTTGCCGCTGTCCAATGGTGACTCATCAGCTAACTCATCATCTTCATCTAAAAATGGTTCATGGGTGTGCTTGTGACTGCCGAAGTTTGAGTTTGGCATGTACTCCATGCAATAAAGAGTAGATTCTTTAACAAGATATGCTTTAGAAGATTTGAGTTTCGAATTGGGGCGTTACAGACATGGTATCAGAGCGCCACTAGTAGATCTTTAATGGGAGCGCCAGTATTAGATCTTATATGGGAGCACCAATATTTGATTCGAATTGAGAGGAAAATAAAAGACATTAAAGATAAAACTCTTCAAGATTAAAATACATAAAGATTAAAAGACTCATTATTATTTTCTTGATTTTTCTATGTGTGTATTTATAGTATATGTATGTGATTGTAAGTGTTTTTAGTGATAAGTATTGTTTGTTCTAGCCTAGATTGTAGATTATAACTCTTGATTTTAGTCGGCTCTTGTAGTATTAGATATTTGGATATACTTGTCCATATTATGAGGATGTAAGCAGGATTTGAAAATTTATTGAATAAGAGATATAGGGATGATGCTGATTTGGATGATTATTGATAGATTGATTAACTACCCCTATTTATATTGATACCTACTCTTGTGGAGATTGAGTAGAATTATATATTAAAGATTATGAAGTTGAAGAATTATGTATTTAGAAATGTATTATTCATTGGTGACAACCAATAGTATATGCTTGTTATTGAAGATTGATATTGTATTTGATGAATTATAGGGTGCTTAATATTTTTGAAGATGTAACTTATGATTTAGGCACCATTATTGAGAAAAATAGGAGAGTAACATTTTAAGTACATTATGGACTTAATGGATGGGATTTTTAAGAAATATCTTATGTTACTCTGTAATGGTGAAATTCTTAGAGCAGGTAGTCTTATATTATAACATTTCAAGTTATCTAGCTAAGACCTAGATAGTAGTTGATAGTCAATGAGGTTGGTTTCTTAGACTAAATTGATGGAATTTTTATATATATTGATGACTATTATGGCAGTGTGAGAAATAAGTTGATAGTGCTAGAAAATGATTTGATGTATGTATTATTGTATGCGTAGAACCACTCTATACAGAATTTGGAGATAGTAACCATGGTTTTTCCATTGAGGACAGATAATCATTTACTAATTTGAGGAGAAATTTGATTTGTACCATGGTCTTAAGATATTAGGTACCTACCTTTTGAAAGATTTAAATTTGAAAAGGATAGATGAATGAAATTTTGAGGTTATGAAGATTGTAATCTTATTTGGTACTCTATCTGAAAGATTCAATGTTGTGGTTAGTATATTGAATAGAAGGAAAGATGATGTGTTGACTCACTTGGTGATTATATAATAGAATATGTAAGAAGAGCTATATGTACGGAATTATTACATCATCACTTGTATAGAGTAAGGCGTATAGGGACTATCTAAATGAAAAGCTCTGTATCACTTGAGGGTATATGGATTTGCTAGAATTTTAGTTTCTTAGTTAAAATATTGTGATGATATTTACAAGGAGAGGAACTTGAATTGTAATTTGATCATGAGGTTAATTGTATTACTTTATTAGCAGAAATTAGAGATTGATGGAAATGTTTTGAGGAACAAATTGAATGGCATAGTAAAACTACTTTGCAGATTTAGTGATGTAAACATAGCTGAGTAAAGAAAGTAATGAGTATTTATTCCAACTACTCAAGGCTACTTAATGACTGACGTATACCAAATTTCGAGGACGAAATTTCTAATAAGGAGGGGAGAATGTAACGACCCAAAATAATTTAGTTGACCAGTCAATGTCAATCCGAGTCAATTAGAGTCTAGTCCAACGCTTTGACCGTGAAACCAATTAATTATTAAAATAATTAAGCTTAGTGTTAAAATAATTAAATTTGAAATTAAATAATGAGATTTTTATCGGAGTGTAATTTGAAGAATTGAACCGTACGAATGGATAGATCTCGAAAAGTTATCGAATTTCGACTACTTACGCGAGAAAATCGGACACCGTATGAGGCAAATTCGAAGTCCGGAATACGAGTTTGACCATTGTGATAGGTTTGACGCGAATTTGACCAATGAAGCTTCATTTAGATGTGCATACATGCAATATATATACGTATGTAGTGTATTAAATAGTTTCCTTATAAACTAATTCATTTGTACCCAAATTTATATATGTGGTTATGTAGCAAAATATCTTTCTTATACTTCATCTGTTAAGAAACTTATTTTAATTTTCTCTTCAATTCCACGGAATTGAAGTTGTTAATAGAAATCAGTAGAGAGAGAGAGTTAGAAAGAGAATGAGAAAGAGAAGAAGAAAGGGAACAAGAAAGAAAGAAGAGGAAGAAAAAGAAGAAATAGAGAGAGAAAGAGGTGATGATGGGCCGATGGGGAGATCGTATGAACCATATAATTTGTTGATTGAGGTATAAATTTGAAACCCTGGCTTTTTATTTTGTTTAAAATTAGATGTTTTATGTTATTAATCTTTAGTTTTCAATTTTAGGGTTGATTTTGTTAATAGTTTAAGGTTTGATTAAACCTTTCAAACCCTTAATTGATGAAATTGATAATTGGGAAGGTTGATTTTGACCCAAATTTATTGTTTTGGGTTAGATTGTAAGATTCGGAGGTCTAAATCAATTGAAGAGGATATTTAGAGCAAATTGGGTTGTAATCCTAAAGCCCTTATTTGATTTGATAAGGACCTAGTTTGGGAGTTATTTGAAGAACTTGAGATTGATTTTGATTTTGTGGTTAATTCTAGTGGATTGAATTTGTTAGTGGTGGCAAATTCAAAAATTGAATTTTAGGTTCAATGATTTTGAGGTATTTGGTTTCCTCTTATTAATGTTAAAAGAGGACGACTAAAGGGACTTGGACCCTTGTAGTGACTGTTTAGGTTAGAATTTAGATTCCTAGACTATTCTATATGAAATTAGTATAAATTGAATTGAGTTTTGAAAGTGAATTAAATGTGTTGTTTACAGTTGGGAGTGTGTACTAATACCAGTACACTAATTGGAGGAAATTAATGCAGTAAAGATTTAGCCTTGCAGGATTTGAGGTAGGAACTTATAAATGCTCTCTTATAGCCATTAAAGTACTTTCAATGCTTTGATAGGGTTTAGATTTATAAATCAAATGTAATTATTTTGCAAAGCATGCATGATTTATTCGTGATGTCCTATTGATGTGAAAATGATTTCCCAAAAGTATAGTTTTATATAGTGAAGTAAAACAGTAATAGTTATTTTTAAAATAACTAGATTCTAATAATTATATATATGAATGAGTTATATACGTATATAAGTATATGGATGATTCTTTTCTTACATATAATTAAATAAGCTATATTTTATAAAGAATCGAGACTTAATCGTTATCGAGCTGTTGGGATGGGTATATTTTCAAAAACTAAATGGATTTTTGGGGTTCTTATAATATAAATATTTTACTTCCTTCCATCTGTGGGGAGAAATAGTTATTTTGAGATGATGTGTGGGATGGAGGTTCCCAGTTGTTGGGTATGTATTGGTGATTCCCTAGGTACGGGCTTTCCCCTGGAATATATACTATATATGTTATTCTGGCCTTTCCCCTGGTAATGATTATTACTGGCTTTCCCCAGGTTATATTACGGGTTTTTCTCCGATTACCCGGCTTTCCCTGGATTATATTACCAGCTTTCCCCGGAATAATATTAGATGGGAGATCACAACATGTACATGGATGTTAGCTTTTATAGGAAAATGTATTTTCCACTATTAAAACTTATAGTATTATAATATATATTTCTAGGTGATCCGAAAATGGACTTTTAATACCTACACGAGCAAATCATTGAAGTTTTTCTAAAAATAATGATTTGTTCCGTATTTTCGTTATGTTTTCCTGTCTCATGACAGGAATGGACTCTCATGATATAGGTAAACTATTGAAATCTAGGTTATTCTACTTCTCTTTTTGGAAAGCCTTATTTGGATAGGTACGTGTAGGATTCTAGAAATTTTGAGGTTACATGCTGCCTAGATTAGGCGAAGACTTGAGGAGCGTAGCAACTCCTGGATTATTTTAATGATCATTAAAATGTCTGCACGAGTCAAACGGCTGACTACCGTGACAACGGCTACATCGACAAATTATGATCAAGGGTCCACCTGAACCCAAATCATGAGTCAGCGTGCTTCTCACAAAAACTGATAAATCAGTCGCTCAGTTGGAAATCAGGAATTAACGATGGGGTTCCACATCGGTTAAGCTGGAACACGATTTTGCTCACCGACTAGGAGCTGAAACATCTAGTCGTGGCCTCTTCACTCTAAGATGATTACACTACGCAATATTATGATGTGAGATGTTGTTAGTTTATATTTACTTGTATTGTTAAGTGAATGGTTATCGGTTTATGTTGTAGAACAAGTACCAACTACTTTTACATTACTGTATTATGATTTCTCGATTTTCTTTTAAAACCTGCATTGTCTTAAATTTATATTAGTGACTATTTGTTAGTATTATAAGCTTCTTACTGAGCTTTTTGCTCAGATCCAGGAGATATTACTGCAGAGGGAAACGAGGATATAGGAGAGGATTGGTCGGACTATATCTGTATCCTTTGAGGAGATCGATATAGAGAGTACGTCAATGATAACTTTCTTATACTTGAGGTATTGTATTTTAGCCTTTTTTAGGTGCATGTTATCTTGTTTTGTATATATTTTCTCAAGATATATATATAAAACAAACACACTTATGTATATTGTATCACTTAACTCAGGTTATCTATATATATTATTAAGTTAGTCATCATTCTAGGTTTTTAGTTTGAATCCAGCCTAGTGGATAACTAGGTATTATTATTTCGATGAAGTAAGGTAGATTGGTCCTGATGAGATGATATATCTATCGTGGATGAATGGAATAATTTAGAATGTATTATTGTAAGTAAATCATCTCTTTTACAGGTTTATGACAGGTTGCAAACCCTGAAATTACAGGGGAGACTCTGGCGAATTTTTCGTTTGCCCTAGTCATATTTTGAGGTGATTAATGATATGGATAGCTATATTAGTTTAACTCTGATTTGGTTTGTAAACCTTTGTTTAGGTTTATTTAGTACTAATTAGTCACCTTATATAGTTAACCTAATGCCTCGAGATGCGATTCAATCTCTTAGAGATTTCTATAGTTAACCATATCGCGTATCGTCTATAAATGTGAGAAAATAAGAGGCGCCATGACATGCCTTGACATTCATAGGTCCACAAATATCAGAATGAACGAGCTCTAGTGGTTGAGTAGCTCTAACTGCCTTACCAAAAGGCTTTCTACAATCTTTACCAGCTAAATAAGGCTCACATATAGGCAGGTTAACCTTAGCGAGTGAGCCTAGAAGGCCTTCTCTAACTAATCGGGTCATCCTATTTTGTCCTACATGTCCTAGTCTAGCATGCCAAGTAACAGAATCAACATCTTTACTAACATTAGCCATATAAGAAAATAGAGTAAAAGAATCACATAACTCAACTTTAAAAAAGTTGTTCCTACGATAACCATGTCCATAAACAACACCATTCAAACTAATGTCCAACCTATCATCATCGAAATTAAAAGAGTATCCAAAAGGAAGAAGTACTAAAACAGAAAGTAGATTATGCTGAATTCTAGGGACATAAAGCACATCATTTAGAAGTAGCATGCGCCCAGTGCGCAAAAGAAGTTGATACGAACCAACTCTGCTTGATCTCGAGTTACATGTCTTGTTGCTCTTGTGTCTATACAATCCATTCAGGGAGAGAATGAGCAACTAAAACATGAGAGCATACACAAATGTAGAGAGAGTCAGGGGAAACAGATACCTTCTTCGGCTTAGTGCATTCACGAGCGAAGTGACCCTTGTTTCCACTATTGTAGCATTTCAGTTTGGATTTATCTTTCCTTCCACCATGCTTGCCTCTATGGCACTTGGTTGAAGTACTTTCCTTGTTAGCCTCTGCCTACTTGCTTGATTTACCTTTCCATTTAAACCCGTATGGTTTGCTTTCACCATGGGCGATGACGGTACTAGCACGGTTCGCCTCTTGGTGCTTCGCCTTTAGATCGATATGATGCGATATATCAGTTAAAGTTTGGATTTTTTTCATTATGATTCATGATTCGTTGCTCATCAGAGTGGGGATTATAAGTAGCTTTCAAATCATGAATCATGTCTGATATCACCCTAAGGTGCACATTTTGCACGCTACTGAACAATTTAAAGCGCGTACTATGATCTTTCTTAAACCAAGTCTTATAGGCTTCAAGGTCACAATAATGTTGAGTTGTGGTCCTATCCATAGGTCGGATAATTGTATTAGACAAGAGTTCATACTCGTCTAATAAGTATTGTATTTTCCTGTGCCAAATGTCATAATTGGTCCCATCTAGTATATCACCCACATAGAGATCATCATTCTTGGTAGCCATCACTACATATATGTTGCATAAGGATTGACATTAATATAAATTGCACATTAAATTATTTGTTCCGAAAATCCAATTTTAAAACATCATCTTTTCTTACAAATTGAGATCGCAAAATCACTATGCCCATAATCATCTCCCAATTATGTAAGCCTGGATTATATTTTAAAATTGATTTTGAACAAATATACATATTAGGAGGTACAAATCCTCTACTGATAAAATCCACATGGAAACACAAATTGCGTCACAAAATAAAAATGCCTACACTAAGAAAATTATATAGTATAATGTATTTACGCGAAACATATCCCCTTACAGGGCTTCTCAAATAATAAAATGAATCTAATCAAAATAAATAGGATACCGCGCTACACATTATACCTAGTAGAATAATCTTATCACAAACCATAAAGGTAAATGGCACAAAAGCTCATAAATCACCAAGATATTCAAAAGGCCCCAAAACCCCAAAATACCAAATTTTGGGTCAAACAGAGTCTAAATAGGGTCTGAATCAGTCCAAACAAGTCTTTGCTGGGTTGAAGCACTGAGTTAACTCGCCGAGTTGACCGGATCAGTTTATTTTCTTCACAAAATTTGTTGTTTAAACACCAAAATATGCGCGAGACAACGACTTTGGAAGGTGATATCTCCCTCAGTATGCGTCTGAAAAATGCATATAATCTACCGTTTGAAAGATCTCACAACATAGATTCAGTACATGCTAATTAATTTCAACTTATGCAACAACACATGCATAAAAAATTAGCCCAAAGTTACTGAAAAATATGCTTAAATCAAAAAATTCCAGAAACTGTAGTTTGAGTTTTCTCCCAAATTACTCAACGATTTTTCACGAAATTTGAAGGAAAGAATCCTTATGCATAGAGGAACAAAACCTCATAAGAAATTTAGTGAAAAACAAATCATGTTGAAGAAAACTCAAGCAAAGTATTCAAATGGCGAATTAACAAACATTTCACTCTGATACCAATATTAACTTCTAAGAACATTCGGGTATATGACTTACCTTATGCAAAAAACCCGAATCCAGGAACAATTTGTTGTTACGAGCCTTCCGACGTCCTCCACGATCAAGAGTTCATCTCCGTGTAAGTTCTGATCACCGTGAGAGATCGGAGAATTAATTGCTAGAGTTAATCCTACTGATTCACACCCTCAAATTCCAAGACAATGGGGATTTCTTAGAGAAGATTGCAAGAGAGAGAAGATAGAGTTTTTCTCACTTAAAAACTCACATACACATATGGATTGGTTTTAGAGGAAATAGATACTACATTAAGGTTTTCACTCAATATGATAATATATATAGGTGTAGGACAAGGTAGTTACAAAAACTACTTGAACCAACCATATTACCCATGATATGTGTAGTCAAGGTAGTTACAAAAACTACTTGAACCAATCACACTACCCATGATGTGGGCGTACAACTCCCACTACTTAAGTGGGTCGTAACTAATAGGTCATGGATTATGGGTTCGGGTCACGATTGACCCGACCCAAATATTAATATTAGGATTTAACTAATGAAAGGGTGAGTTTGAGATGTGGTAGGTAGAAATCCACTTACCATATCGATATAGAAATATGCCTTTTAATCGGTCAAATGACGTCACTCATCACTGACATAGTAGTGACGACCATCACATTGGCACTAGTTTCGATACAAGCCATATCCCCAATTTTTTTTTTTAAAAACATCACCCCTTAGGAATACTGCCAACCTAACTCTAATACCAATCACCCTTAGGTCTTTAAAGTAACATTCTTCTTCCTAAATTTGCCCCTAAAAAAAGAATTACTCACATGTTTCTCTAAAATGAAAGTTGTCTTCCAAAAATTATTGCTTAAATATATACTTCCGGTCATGAAAAAGAAATTAGTCACACATAGGCTTAAGTAAAAGTAACACTCCTAGTCATGAAATCAAGTATAAAAATAGTGCTACTCTCACTATACCCCTCAGTTAAAAGTAAAGACTTCCCTCTTCTTAAAATCATCGCAAAAAATGAGAGCTACTAACATATATTGCACAACTAAAAGTAAAATTGTTAGCATAAGGAATATGTGCAACACACGTGCACAAACTGATCATCCTTTTAGATATTAGATATAATATGTACATTAACACTAAATTATTTTGTTTGGCCGATTGAATTTGTTTGTAATGATGAAACAATCTGAATATGAATATAAGATCACATTTCTAAATCCAAATTTGAACTTTTTAGAGTAATTTTGTCAACAAACTAGCTTGTCATTGTCTGTTTTTTAGAAAAGAAAAATAAAAAGATGTACATCAGACAACCTCAACCTAGATTTTTCCTTGCTTCTTTGATTCTTCTTCTTCTTTTCACACACACACACACTCTCTCTCTCTAACTCACTATCTCCATCTTTCTGGAGAAAAACCTGAAACTGTTAAACTTGGTAATGAGAGTTATTTCCCACTAAGCATCATTGTCCAAAGTGGTGGCAAGTTTTTTTTGGTTGCAAAAGAGAGAGAGAGAGGAGAAAAAGAAGTGGCTAAGGGGTTGGGGGTATTACGTTTCATCATATCTTGCATGCATAGTGCATGCAAGATCTTACATCAAGTGGGCCCATCAAGTGGGTCCCGCTTATATTTGAATACCTAAAGATTATCTTAAAGATATGATTGACAACAAGAGATTGACCGCAAGAGATGCAACCTATACACTTTCATATTTAAAGAAGGATTTCTAACATTATTTCCATGTATATTTTAAGATAATTTTATATTCTCTTCTCTCTTTCTTTCCCTGTATACTTTCTTTTTGAATTTGTTTTCCTTTTCTTTATTTTAATTGGTTGTGATTAATTGTAATTGATTGCAATCTATGATTGCATTCCTTGTATAGTTTTTTTGTATTCCACTATTTAAATCCAATAATACCCTCATCGTATTCACCATTGTGAAACGACACAAACAAAGGTTCTTCACTTTATTTTGATGGTATCAGAGCGGGTGATCCGTTTCTGTTCCGTTAGCTTCCGTTGTTCTCGTATCTTCGTCGCTGCGACTTCACTCTAATCATCATCACGCTGCCATATTTTTCTTGATCATGGCTGCTGATATTTTTTTGTGGTCGTGTTTCTCTATCCGATCACATATCTTCGTCTTCCGCTTCCGTTTCTATTATTTTTTCTCCTCATCGCTGCCATTCTGCAGTAGTTGGTTTGATTTTTTGCAGTTCTGCAGTAGTTGGTTTGATCCGTGCTCTGTTCTCACCATTAGAGACATTATTTCTTTGGTGATTAATGCCTTATTCTTAGGTTTATACTACCACATGTGCTAGTGAAGATTTTTTTATCTTCAATTTTTGTTGTCCTTATGGTTGATAGTATCCCTCCATTCACAGTTCTCATGATCAATCAGGCACTTTTCCTAGTATCGTCTCTCTTTGGCTGAAATTTATGTGTTTGTTGCAGCTTGAGCAACATTTATTTTCTTCATCTGATTGTGTTTCACTACTTTGTATGCGATGAGAGTGGAGATTTACACGATGATGATTTTTCTCTCAAACCTTCATCTATATCCAATTTTTTTTATCAAAAGTGGATTTTCATCTTCTAGCGGCTTATAGCCTTAGGTTTACTAGTCCAATCTATTTTCTGCAACATTCAAAATTGGATTTAAGTTGTACTATGCGTGTTGATCACTTGTTGCTCAAGTGCCAATCATCACAAAAAAAGAAGTAAAGAGTTCATTTTGTGTTATAGCTGTGTAAAAAATAAAAATAAAATCAAGTTTTACAGTTGTGACGTATACAATCAGATGAGTTTCTTTACAAGGGTATTATATTTTATTGATGATTTCTTTGTTATGAAATGGTTTTGTTTCATTAGTATGAATGCGGATGAGTATTACTTCATGTGGAATGGTTTGTTGATTCGTTACATTTATCCAATACATGATCCAATGTGTGGTGGAAAACCCATAATCCACGAGTACATTTATTTGGTAATTCTAAAGTACCAAATCATGCACCTCACGGTGCTTCTTTCCCATTTTTTTTAATTCAAGGACCTAATATTAGATGGTTCTCCCCAAGTTTTCTTCCTTTCTCTTCAACATGAGGGGGTTTTCTAACTCCAACAGTTCAAGAAGTGTTTTGGTTCCTTGGCTAGCTGATTAATTCCCTGATCAAGACTTTAATCAGGCTGGGTAATCAACCCCTATGAAGCTACATCATAAGAGGATTCACATCTAACTATACAGATGGAGTCAAGTATTGTCGCTGACATCTTCTTCAACAACAAACTTCAAGTTGGACACTCCAATCTTTTACGTGTTCCAACTTGAGTGGTATTAGAGGAACCTGAGCATGATCCTATGGATAGATGGACGAGAACGAGATCCAGCGGTTAGGTGGATTGAGATAGAGACCAAGATCAAGATCAAGAGAAGATTCTGAAGATCAAAAGAAGATTCCATGATCTAGAAGATATATTACAAGATCTAAAAGATATTTGTGTATATTTAAGAGACATTTTATTATTATCTAGTTTCCTAATATTTATCTAATTTCCTTATTTGTAGGTCTCTTCATGCTATAAATAAGAGTACAATATATAAACCAGTGTATCCCAAAATAGTATTCACTGATGATCAATAAAGATGTAGCCCTAGTGGCTTTTGTATCATGCATGTAGGTCGATGATCAGACCGAACCACGTTAAATTATTCTTTGTTCAGCTATGATAAGGATTCTCTCTCCTTATTTGTCCTTGTTTATGTAGATGATATCATCATTACCGGTACTGATGATGCTGAGATCCATCTTAAAACGCGCCTTGAATCCCGCTTTTCCATCAAGGATCTAGGGCGCCTTCAATACTTTCTTGGTATTGAAGTCTCACGTTCTTCAAAAGGCATTTTCCTTTGCCAAAGAAAATACATTCTCGACATTCTCAAAGATTCTGGACTCACCGGCTCTCGCACTTCTCCGTTCCCTATGGAACAACATCTTAAACTTCTACCCACTGATGGTGAACCTTTATCTGATCCAAGTTGTTATCGGCGTCTCATAGGTCGACTTTTATACCTCACGTTCACGAGACCAGATATAACTTATGCTGTTAACTATCTTAGACAATTTATGCAACAGCCTCGCACAGCTCATTTTGATGTTGCAACTTGGATACTCCGCTATCTCAAAGGAACGATAGGCCATAGAATCCTCCTTTATTCAACTAGTACCCTCGATCTTAAGAGATTCACTAACTCTGATTGGGCAGGATGTCCCACGACTCGTCGTTCAACGACCAGATACTTTACAATGCTTGGAGACAGTCCTCTCTCTTGGAAATCCAAGAAACAACCTACCGTCTCCTGCTCTTCCGCTGAGGCCGAATATCGAGCCCTCGCCAATTTAACTGTTGAACTTCAGTGGCCCACTTACCTTTTTAGGGATCTACATATTTCGCCTTCTTGGCCCATTCCAGTTTATTGTGATAGCCAAGCTGTTATTCATATTGCTAAAAATCCAGTTTTTGATGAACGAACGAAACACATCGAAATTGATTACCACTTTGTTCGTGAGAAAATCCTATCTAATCTCATTCGACCTTGTTATATCCCATCCCATGACCAACTCGCTGATATTTTCACTAAACCCCTCGGGGCTGACCAATTTCAACGTTTGGCTAGTAAGTTGGGCGTTCAAAGTCTTCCTTCTCCCGCTCCAACTTGAGGGGGGTATTACGTTTCATCATATCTTGCATGCATAGTGCATGCAAGATCTTACATTAAGCGGGCCCATCAAGTGGGTCCCGCTTATATTTGAATACCTAAAGATTATCTTAAAGATCTGATTGACATCAAGAGATTGACCGCAAGAGATCCAACCTATACACATTCATATCTAAAGAAGGATCTCTAACATTATTCCCATGTATATTTTAGGATAATTTTATATTCTCTTCTCTCTTTCTTTCCCTGTATACTTTCTTTTTGAATTTGTTTCCCTTTTCTTTATTTTAATTGGTTGTGATTAATTGTAATTGATTGCAATTTGTTGTTACATTCCTTGTATAGTTTTTTTGTATTCCACTATTTAAATCCAATAATACCCTCATCGTATTCACCATTGTGAAACGACACAAACAAAGGTTCTTCACTTTATTTTGAAGGAGGGGGGGTGTGTTGTTATGTGTTGGGACCCTCTTTCTCTTCAAGAGAAATATTAGTTACATAAGGGCATAATTAGGAAGTTAGAATAGAATTCAAAGACCAAAATTATTGTATCATTTTCTTGGTTAATGAAGATAAACTCGTCACTAAGGAGTAAAAAAATTGTACAATAAAAAATTATCGAAACCTATTTTTGTGCATAAATTGAGGAGTAAAAAAAATTGTTGTGTGTTTAAGGAGTATTTTTATGACATTTAATTGTTGGGTGGGTTTATGTCTCCCTCTATTAGCTTTTATCGAATTTTAATTATTTAATAAACTTGAGGGTTGGGGGAAAATGATGAACGTTCCTTGGGTGCCAACCTAGTTGGAATTTGTATTGATGCGTACTGATATCTGCATTCCTGCATTCTTTAAAAAAAAATTGAGTAGTTTACAGGATTTAAGAAAGAATAAAAATATATAATATAATTTTAAAACATGCATTGTAGAAATAAACACGCATGACCATTTAATTTGAAATGTTTTAAAAAAACCTAAAAATATAAAAGTCCAAACCTTAAATTATTTGATGTGCGCTATAAGATTATATAAAACATAAAATTATCTAATTTGTGTACTATACATTTAACATCAATAAACAAGATTCGGCTTTGCCACTAGAATGCTAGTAATATCCATATTACACACTCACATATAGTGTACCATGTGTTGCATTTAACGTCCTTCAAATGTTTAAATAAAATAAGAGGGAATTAAAAATTTCACACCTTTTTTCTATCGTGGGTAGAGGTGTCAATTGGGTCGTGCTGGGCCGACCCAGCACAACTGGCCAATGGGCCGTACCGGCACGGCACGAAGCACAGCCGTGCCGAGTCAACATTTTGGTCAGCCCAGCATGGCCCAGTGGCCCAGCACGTTAACACTTCGTGTTGGGCCGTGCCAGCCCATCGTGCTAGTGGGCCGGCCACTAAATTGTAAATTTTTTTGTAAAAAATATTGTTAAGGAGGCTTAAACCTTGGTCGTGTATGAAAGTAGAATGAAGCCTTACCAACTAGGCTACTAGTTTTTGTTGCATAAAGATTACGTTTTTTTTATAGTTATACTTAAAAGAGTCTGGATCCGTGTACATTGTTATTTGTACATCGTTATTCTTACAATAGTTGCGGGGCCCACAAGTTGAAGAAACAAGAACTAATTTTTTGTGAGAATGATCTACAAGATGAGTAGAACATCCCTACCAAAAATCATTTCATTCTAAAATTTATAGCCCCATCAAAAAATGATTAGAAGTTGATTAAGAATTAACGGTAAACAATGAACGGTGAGAAAAATAGTCAATTTATGAGGCTACCAGTTTTAGAATGAGATGATTTTTTGTGAAGATGATCTATAAGGTGAAAAGAACATTCTCAAAAAATATCAGCACTTAGATCAACCTCATGTGGGCTCCATATGCCACTGTACATGTAAAATGTACAAATAAGACTGCATGCCGATCCGTTTTCATACTTAAATTTGGTAAATGGTAATTCATCATGATGGGCAGTGACGTAATATGGATCGTAATAATGATGGATGATGATGACGAAAGCTAATCATGATGGATGATGATGATAAAGGCCAATCATGATGGATGATGATGATAGTGATGGTGATTATGGGTGATGTTGATGATGGGAGTTGATGATGATGGGGTGATCATAATGATGGTAGAGATGGTGATAATGACACATGATGATTATGGATAATGATGCGACCATTACACTTACTCAATTATAATAAAGGTTTCCTTTCTAATATAACCCTAAACCCTAAACCTAAACCTAAACCTAAACCTAACTAAACTCGCTACAAAGGATAAAACTCCATAACCTGAAATGATGAAACAGACCATGTAGTAGTAGAACCATCATTATCACCTGTCATCATCACTATTATTATCCATTAGGATAATCATATACACATCATGATGCATGATCATCATCACACATCATCCTCATAACCATCAATTAAGATAAATTACTATAATGTATTGATAAAAATTAAAAACTTTAAGTTAACGTCAAAAAAAGCTTGTAAGTTAACTGGTCAAAGAGTCACAAGTCATCCCCTAAGACCAAAGTTCAAAACTTAGTAATAGGTTTTTCTTAAAAAAATTAAAAAAATCTTGTTGTGGGTCGTGCTTAGGCCGTGCTTTGGCCCATTGTACCGTGCTTTGTGTCGTGCTTCGTGCTGGCCCATCGTGTCGTTCCTATTCGTGCTGGGCTGGTGCTGGATTCCTGTCGTGCTGGGCTATGTGATGTGCTTGGGCTGGGCCAAAATCGTGCCCGTGTCGTGCTCGTGCTACTGGGCTCAAGAGGCCTGCCCAGCACGGCCCAGCCAATGGGCTGTGCCAGCCCAGGCACGAAATGAGATGGGCTGGGTTGGGCTACCACGTGGCCGTGCTGGACCGTGCCATGCCTGGGCGGCACGGCCTAATTGGCACCTCTAATCGTGGGGCATTAGAATTGCTATTACTTATATCTATTGTCAAAAGTTAGAGGAATTGAATTTATTAATTATTTAATGTTTAAAGTGAAACTACTAATGATATAATAAACTATATTTAATGCTAATGTTTATTAAATGTCAATTATGCCTTTCACTAAATATATAATTACAACTTTAATTGTACATTTTGTTTATAAAAAAACCATAAAAAAGTACTTTTAGAAATATGGCAAATAAAATATCACCACAACTCAAATGCCATACTTGGATGGCTGGAATGAAATGTGACTTTTAAGAATCACATTCTTAGAATGCTATTTTAAAGAATCACATTCTTGGAATGCTATTTTTAAAAATTACATTTTTGAAATTCCATTCTTGGGAATCATATTCTCTTGTTTTAGTGTGCTAGTTCAACCATGAATAGGAATATGAAATATGAATCCTGTCACTTTTTCATTTCGTGTTGGTTCATGCATGAATTGAGATCCAAAAGGAGTTACTTTTTTCTATTATACTCTTTCAAATATATACTAATAAAAGCATAGAAACCAAAAATCATCGAGAAATCTACTCAACTTCAAATATCATCCTTCATGTATGTTTGCCCCATCATTATGAGGATGTTCTACTTACTATGTACATTATTATATATCCCCTCAAAAAATATGCTATTATTAAATCTAGAGAATCAGATTGCATTAAATATGTTTAAAATATTTGTTAAAGTTGAGCCATTCAACATTAAAATATGAGTTGTCCAAATTAAATTTTTCTATTTTAACATTGTATCTTAAAAATAAAATTAGGTGTAAAATTTTTTCACTTTACAATCTAAAAATATTTTTTTAATATTAATGTAAATTCTAACATATGAAAGTTTTTTTACAGAAAATCTTAATATAAAAAATAACAATAGAAATGAACAAAGACCCATTAGACATGACTTAATCAGGCTACATCAAACAAATTAATGACACACCAAAACTTATTGTGTAATATAAAGAGATGACCATGTCAAAGGAAAGTTGCAAGGAAAAAAGTTGTGTTCAACAAACCTAGCTTTTTCACAGACAAAAACTATACACAAAAGTTTAAATAAATTAAGGATAAGGGTTTTATGAACTTAAGGGTAAATTTGTCAATACAAAAAACTAAAAGGCTAAACTTGTCTAAGATATATTTAGTATAGGATTCTCGAGGAGGGGGAATCACAAACCCACTGTCTCCATTGGATTACTATTCTTCCGTTTTGGGAGAATCTTGCATTTTTTGGAATGCGATTCCAAACTACCAAACAAGCATAGGTTTAAAATTCCGCTGTCCAAATGCGGGGGATAATTGACCCTTTGGGGATGATCCAATGGTTGCTTTTTAATGGAGAACATCCTCAGCAAAAATCATATATTCTAAACCTCTACCTAGCCTATCAAATTTCTAGTAAAAGTTAGTTTAAAATCAACGGTAAAAACAATGTCTATTTCGTTGTTGATTTCCAATCAATTCTTAATGAAATTAGAGGTTTTAGAATGAGTTGATTATTTGTGAAGATGTTCTCCATGGTGAGGTGTTCACCTCACCAAAAAAATAGCCATTGGATCATCCTATAAGGTTCCTATATAGATGGGGGATTTTTAGGGTCTTTTTCTTAACCGTCAAGTATCCACTCTTGCATTTTATATAAGACGAGGTTTCCTGCACGCGTGTGTGATAAGAAAACTATAATGTTGAAAAAACTAACTTCTCTATATCATTTACTTTATTTGTTAAATACCAATAATAACCCTCTTACTAAGTTTTTTTTTTAATTTTGTTCTTTTCATTGATTAAGGGTAAAATAGAGAAGCAACAAATTTTTAGCCTCATAATTACCTCTACGGCCGCTTCTTTTTAATAATAGAATAAATAAATGAGGCAGTATACGTTGCCCAATCTAAAAATAGCTAAACGTTGCCTAATGAGTTGTAGGACTCGCACGGAAATGAACTAAGGGATAAATTTTGGTGAAGTGGTATTTTTTACCTTACTGATCATTTTCGCTAAAAAACTAACCCATTCTAAAACTTCTAAATCTTGATTGCAAATCAACGATAATATATATATTTCAAAAAATTGAATTGATTTTCATTTAACGGGTGATATGATTTGAAATTTTAGAACAATATGATTTTCAATTAGGATGACCTTTTGGTGCGGGTACTCGTCGTCCAAAAAACATCCCTAAAATCATCCCCACGTCGGCCATACAAATTCATTGGGTAAAGATTAGGCATTTTCGGATTCGGCCAACCGGGTCCTACCTTCATATATTAAGGGTGTGTTTGTTTTTGCTGACTCGGAGATCTGAAATCTGACTCGGATCTGATTCGGGTCGAGTCAGATTTCAAACCGTTTGTTTTTTATTTTTTGAAAATCTGATTTGCTAGCTGACTCAAATAAACATCTGACTCAGAGGTAATTAAGATGTCTCCCAGTCAGGTATAATTTTATGCCTGACTCATCTCATATCAATCTGAGTAGAAGAAAAAGATAATTACACCCCTATAATTTTAAAGACAAAAAATCAAAAATTTCAAATTTTTCTCATTTTCTCCATCGGTGTTTCTCCATGAAAAACCCTAGGGAGCTCCACATGAAGCGATCTTCGAGCTCCAGATGAAACCCTAGAGCGTTGCAGATCTTCTCTCTCGGTAACTCTCACTAATCTTCTATCTCGATGACTCTCTTTGATCTTCAGTGGTTTAAAATTTCATCAGTGGTTTTTATTGTAGGTCTACCGGCAACAAGCAGGTACGATCGGGCAACCGCACACAACACACACTCTCTCTCTCTCTCTCGTCTGAGTAGGTCTACCGGCAACAAGCAGGTACGATCGGGCAAACACACACAACATATACACACTCTCTCTCTCTCGTCTGAGTAGGTACCGGCAACAAGTAGGTATCGGCAACAAGCAGGTACCGTCAATTTTTCTCACTTTCTCTCTCTGAACTGCACTCTAACCTCACACCACCATCACCACCTTAACGCCTATTATTTGTTCTTCTAGGGATCTTGATCTGTTCCTTGTTTTACTTTTCTATTTGCCATTTCTGTTCTCTTTTAAGCTTTTTTTTTTTACTTTTTTTTACCCAACCCATCTATTATAAGTTTTTGGCTATACTTGGTTCATATTAATGTTTTGAAGCAACCCCATCTGAGTGTTTACAAGGTACAGATCATCTCATGCCTTTTCTTTTCACAATGCATCTGGGTTCCTAATACCTAATTTTCCATTTCTGCTACCGAGCTTAGGTTTTTTAAAAGCTTTACCAAGTAAGTGAGAAACCCATCTTATGTTTATCACCATATTTAGTGATGAACTAAAACCCTAAGTTGATCTTTGCTTTACAAAATCCCCAAATTGATTTTGGTTTGTGTTTTGTTAAAATCTAATTTTTTTTTTGGAGAACTGAAATTGATATTGGTTTTACTTTTAACAACCAAATAAATTTGGGGGTTTTTGAGGTTCCATTAATATATTTGAGGATGTCGATTTTCAAGTCTTGATTTGATTTGATTTATCTATTTTTTTTTGGTATTATTATTTCTTATCTAATCTGCTCTTTTTAATGTGTGGAAACTGGGGCTAGCTTTTATATCCGAGTATTGTTAATAATCCTAGCTTATTATGAGACCTTCCTTTGTGGGAGGTCAGGGAAAAGAACCATTAACCCTTATCTGAGCACCAAATTCTTTTGATTTTTTAATATTTTTTAGGGTTTATTTTTGGATGTCATTCAATTTTATAGATTTCGTATTGGTTTTTTATAAAAAAAAATGTTGAATTTGATTTAAGAAGTTTAAGTATAGTTCCTAGTGATGTTAATCAAACCATGCTAATTCTGAGATTCTTTTTAATGAATGAATCTTATTCTTATCCAGATCTACTGAGGGAACTCTCTCTGTTTTCGCAAATCTCATCGTTGAATTGAATCCTTATTTTCACATGCAGCTCGTTTTTATCGTTTACCCGTCTCCATCTCTCAAGTCCACCCACCTTCATTATTTTCTTCCTAATCCTTTTTTAATGAGTTCCAAAAACTTGTATCTTTCAAAGTCTACTCTTAACATACCATTTTGTATAGGACTTTACTCTTACCCCATATATTGTTACGGTGCAGAGCGGCGATGATAATCATTAAATGGTGTGGTGGTGCTGGTGGGGAAGGAGAAATTGAGTTATGCAAGATTGGAGAAATAAGTTGCTTATTCTTTTGTTAAAATAGAAGTCAATTTGTACATTTTATTACCTTTTTATTGACTTCAATGGAATCACACAGTGGTGTTCTTTTTTTTTGTTTATAAGTGTTTGATTACCTGGAAAATACACAATAGCAATTGATTAACTTAAGAATTCATATTCTATGAATGCAGTAATCCAAACATATTGTGGCCTAGTTTTTTTTCATAAGTATTCATCTTAGGCTTTATTGTACATTTATTAACTAGATGATGGGGTTTCTTATCTGAGATTATTGAATCCTTATTTCCTATTCGATCAATGAATTTCTTAATGTATTCTTTTTAAGAATACAAAATGAACTAATTAGTGGTTAGGGAGATTTTGAGAGTACCCTTGATTGCCCATCTTAATTTCTCTGTGTGTGTGTATATTTATGTTGTTCTTGTAGGATTTGAATGTATTTTTGTTCGTCCGTTTGACGATGAAATTGTTAATGGGTTCTCCTCAGAATACAAAATAGATTGATGGGTTATAAGATTTTGAGAAGATCTTGAACACCACATTGAGCAGAACCCACAGTTATCCCTCTGAAATAACTATTATGATGATATTTTGAACTTTAATTTCCTGCATTGCCCTACTGACTACTGTGAAATCCAACTGAATGATTCTTTTATCAAATCAAGACCATCTCGCTATAGTATTTAACAGATGAAAAAATTTGTATGTGTTATTGAGAATACTAATCCTAGCTAATAATATGTGTATGAACACAGAAGGGTAAAATTGTTCTTACAAGCCTCGCTCTCTCTCTTGAAGCTCCAGCTATAATACACAGAAGGGTAAAATTGTCGACAAGAAAATGAGTCAGATGAGTCAAATGAGCAAAAAAAGCAAACATATCTTTTTTAATAAGTCAGATGAGTCAGATTCAGATGAGGCAGATTCAGATGAAACAGATCAGATGAGTCAGATGAGATGAGTCAGATTTTAAAAAAAAAAAAAACAAACACAGCCTAAGTTTGCCTTGAGAAAAAACCATGGTTGTCTTTAACCAAAATGGTTCTTAAGTGGCTGCTCGAATACACACCTTGCCCACATCCAAATTTGCCTGCCTAAAAAAAAAAAAACAATCGAACCTTAGCGAAGCGTCTGGTGACAACGATACCAGTTAAAAATGCTCAAACTCTTCCCGGTCGATTAATTTCGAACTACCCCGGATCTTCTCTTTCTTGTTCGTGCGTAAGTTCATATCATTCCAAACCCTAGAAACCCTAATTTCATAGATCAAAGTAACAGATGAATTCAATCGAGAGTTAGCTATCTACGATCTCCTGATCAATCTATAATATCAAGAGACGATCGCAGAGGCAGACTGATGGGGATAATCAGGAGCAGTTTCTCATTCTTGATGGGAACTGTCTGTGGAATTTACGTTGCTCAGAATTACAACGTTCCCAACATTAAGAAGCTCGCCAACATGGGGCTCGCGAAGTTCAAGGAGACTGAACAGAGTTACCGGAAACCCAAGAAGAAAAACGACGATGATTAGTTGTTAGAGAGAGAAAATTGTTTTGATGAAACCAGGTTCTGTTTTATCTTCTTCTTGTTGTCTCTTTCTTTTGAGACATTTACTGTTCATGAATGTCTTTGGGATTTTTTTTTTTTGCTGTTTGTGGAACTACAAATTAGTGAATTCTGTCGAAGTTTCAGTTTAATTGAAACTCTGATTAGTTTTGGTTGAGATTTAATGGTGTGTTCATGTACAGTTTGATAATGGTACAAATAATTCTTCATGTCTTTTTATGTTTAGCTTGAATTGTGGATTGAATTTTCTCTATAACGAGTGGAAGCATTCTGATTTTTCTAGTGATTTACAAAATGGAAAGAACACCAAAGTTCAATTCAGTAATCATTTTTGGAGTCTGTTGTAAACACGCAATTTTTAGTCTTACAGAGTTCAATTGTAAACCAACAAGAATCCTGTTCCAAACTAAGACAACCGTACTGTAGGAGCAACTATAAGAAAGAAAGAGAATTGATTAGGGTTTTTCAATAATTTCTTCCCTATTTTAGCACCTCTACTGGCACATAACTCACCAAATAAATTAGCAAATTCTAAGAACAGTTATATATGATTGTATTCTTTCATTTTCCACTGGCATCTATTCTCTGGTTGCAGAGGCTTAAATCCATTTTCCTTTTTTGGTTTTCGTTTTCCTTAAACTACAGTGTTGTCTTCTAGGTTAGACACTTTAGATCTTATATATTATTAGATAAGGAATGTGGGAATGAGTTAGCTTCGAAATCCAGAAAATAAGGATTTTAAGGAATAAAGATCTTGAGATTTCAAAGTGAGAGTCATGTCTTATACAGATGATTCATGCAACTAAAATTTGGGTCCAATATGGATATGAATACAGAATTGTCCGCCAGACAAATGAGGTTATATTCCCTTGAAATTGGAAAACTATTTCCCTGTGCATAGATTTTTTTTTTTTTAAAATTCAGGCAGCTGGAGTTTTTGGTTGAAAAAAAAAGCTTGGAATTTACATCTCTTATCACGCTAAAAAGTATTTGAATTTGGTTATGATTTCGATACTGATCTGATTAAATAGTTGCCTTGTACTGCATCTCATACATCTTTTGAAGCGCTCTAACTTGAGGTGCTTTTGGACCATTATCTTACTTTAAATTTTAGATTCTTCATTATATTCTAGCATGAGCATGCCAGTGAGTTAAAAAATTAGGTTGGTAATTTGATTTACACTTCACAAGTTTGTGAACATTGTTCTTAGTTCTTACTCATATTCCAACTCATCCATGATTCTGAGGAGTCTAGCTGGATGTTTTGGTTAGTACTTTGGGACTCAAGTCCGAAAGGGAGGGGATGCTTCCCTTATGTTATTGTCCACGGATGGCATGATCAGTAACAAACAATAGATTATTAGATTGTACTACCTGACCTGGCATGGCAGAAACATTCTCTGTAATGTTAGGAATGATAAGGCGTGTGATGGTCATTATGCTAAATCACTAATTAGTGACCTTGTATATACCAAATAATGCTTTTCATTAATAAGACAACAGATATGACTAGTATAAAATAGATGGAACAATGGAGACACGCTAGTATAAAATAGATGAAAACAAAGGAGACAGACTAGTATAAAATAGATGAGAACAAAGGAGACAGAGGCATTTGAGTTTTCTATAACCACACCCTAGAGGTTGGGCCATTGGTCTCTTCCTATACCTCAATGCATTTCAACTTCCATATTTGCTTATTTATCATGAAGGGTTTGCATCTTGTCAAGTTGAGTGAGCCTCACTTATTTATTTAATTAGATTGTTCGAATCGTCGTTGACAACTTAGTTGCTATGACTTGGCCATGGATTGATTGGATTAGCATGATCAACTCAGTATGCGCCCTGGATTATCTAGGTCTCGAGACTGGGACTAACCCTTGTATGTGTATAATGGAGATAAATGGAACTTGCCTACTTCCTAAGAATTGCAGGATATAGTTCCCATACAATAATGTTCCGTGGAACACCACTCTTTTTTTCTTTTTTCCTGAATCATAGATTTGAGCATTGATTGCATTTCACAGCTTATATATCATTCATGTGGTAAATCTCAAAGATCTATCGAGGAACCATGTTATCCATCTGATGGATTACGATAGAATGCAAAGAAAATGTTAGCACCCATAGCATAATTTTGCTTCTCTGAATTATATAAGCTGCTTCCATCCCCCTAAGTTTTGTGAATCCAGTTCCTATGTTCATTGCTTCATTGGATTTATGAAACAAAAGAAAATGCTAACACCTATAACTGAATACTGCTTCTCTGAAATATAAGCTGCTTCGATCCTCCTGAGTTTGGTGAATCAAGTTTCTAAATAATCAGGTTTTTCTCATTAAATTTAAACCAGATCCTATTATCAGTGGCGGTGAATGGGAGGATCAACCTTTCTGTGTACTCAAAAAGTTCGCTCGTAGAATATGCCGTTTGGTCAGGAATCAGGATACCTGTTTCGAAATGCTTGTTAAAAAAGTTAAAACTAGTATAACTGATAAATAAAAAGAAGTGCTGCTTGTCAGCAACCTTCTTTCAGAGATTGTTTTTGACAATCTTGCATTCGGACATTGTGATAGGAAACCATTAAATAATGGAAAAAAATACGCTACATGTGGGCTTATGTGCATCTGAGCCATTGTATGTTCTCTTTGTTGGTTTTGTTGTAGTTCTGCAGACTGTAGAAGTCTTCTTGACTAAGTCTTTACATTAAATTTTTGATTAATTAATTCCTTCTCCACTCCCTCAAGAGGTTTCTTCATCAACATCCACTGCTAGCAGTCTTTTTCAACTTCGTTGAATAGTTCTTTCCCATATAAGCATGTCCTTCAACTATTCGTTAGGCATTTTCCCTTCAAGGGCCAGTCCCTCAAGGCCTTCATCTTATCACTGATAGTATAATCAACTCTAATACTCATGAAATTTTGCTGTCTTATGATGTTGAATTGTTGATGAACTTCCTCCCTGTGTCTGACATATCTGAGGTGTCTCATTATGCCGCCTAGGAATCATTTGATGTGATGACTGGATGTTGAAGGAACTGGGTTGCTATCAAAACTAACTCCCTTTATAACATAATATGATTGAGGATCTTGAGATTTCAAAGTGAGACTGATGTATATAGATGATTCATGGAACTACAATTTGGGTTCAGAATGCCTATGATTATGCAAGTATCCACTAGACCAACAGGTCATCATTTCCTTGAAATTGGAGAACTATTATCTGTGCATAGACTTTGTTTATTCAGATGGCTGGAGTTTGTTTCTGAAATGATCTTAAAGTCTACATCTCTTATCACACTCTAGAATGGTATAGAATTCGAATTTGGTTCTTATTTTTCTACTTATCTGATCAAATGAATAGATGATTTGTACTGCATCTCATACATCTAATTTAGCTTTCGAAGTTCTAACCTTAGGGCTATTGAACCATTATCTTACTTTTCATTTCAGATTCTTTCCTATGTTCCCAGCATCTCTAACATGAACTATGTCTGTTAGTTATGAAATTGCTAGGTGGTTCAATTTCCACTTTACAGATGCGTATGTGGTTCTTACTCACGCTGTAACTCCTTGATTGCGAGGAATCTAGCTAGGGTTTTGGTTAGTACCTACAGCAATCCAATCGGAACAATAAGATGATTTCCTTATATTATTGTTCATGAATGCCACCGTCGGTACGAACTAAGAAACAACACATTGTGCATGGCATGACCTGTCTCTGTGATTTTAGAAATGATAAGGCATGACGGTCACCTGTCTAAATCACTAGTTACTTCCATATCCTGTATTACTTCCAATTTACTAGTGAAACACATGTAACTTCCCTAGTGTTTCTATATGATAAAACCTGTTTTTTTCACTTACCAAACTAATAATATAAAAAATATGACAAGTCCTGAACAAATGATAATAAAAATGACAGGAGTTAAGTGTTTTCAATAATGGTGGCCTAGAAGTCACCTGCTATTTCTAAAGGGTATTGGAAGTCCATGTTTGCTTATTTATCATATGTGTGTTTGCATTTTATCAAGTTGATGAGCTTCACTTCGGTGGTGTTTGTTTTTGTAGGCACCCAAATCTGATTCATGTGATTCTGACCTTGAATTGTGTAGATTCTTTAAGCTTAGGAATTTTTAAATGAATTCTTCTGGATTGTTTTTTATTAAGTTAGACCTTCATCTCAAATTCAATTGAATTTCTTGTAGCTAAACACTCACTTTAAAAGTCTCACTCTACCAAGAGATGAGATGAAAGTATTCAAACAAGAAAGATTCAAACGAGTCAGATTCATACGCCTACAATAAACAAACACCGCCTTGGTGAACTAGATTGTTCAATCCTCCTTGAAGTTCCTCTGACTCAGGACATGGATTTGATGGAATTGGCGATCAACTCAATATCTGCCCTGGATGATCCAGGTCTTGAGACTGAGAGCTAACCGTGGTCTGTGGGTGATGCAGAGATAGAGAACTTGTAATTCTTAAAATTCTTTAGATATAGTTCTTGTAATAATGTCTAATAGAGCACCACTCTTTTTTTCCTGTCTGAACCATAAAGTGGACCATTGATTGCATAAGTTGTTTCCATCACATTAGAGTTTTGAGAATCAAGTTACTATTACCTGTTACTGAATATTGTTTTTTTTTTTTGCTAGAAGAGACAGCGAACAAAAAGAGACTAGCAAGCAGGTCTATCACAGAGGATAGACGCAGATATACAAGGGGGAGGAGGGGTGGAGTCAGACCACCAGTCTGAAATTAAGCGATTCATCGCAAAATTTGCGAGGTTATGAGCCGTAACATTTGCACTTCTAGATGAGTAACATAATTCAATATGATGAAACTTCACCAAATCTGCTTTAATATCAGAGATAATTGTTCGAATTCTCCAAGGGATTGGCGAAGAAGGCTTGTTGATCACATTACACACAATCTGACAGTCCCCTTCTATAATGCGAAACCGCTGATTTAGTTTGAGAGCTAACTTTACGCCTAACAGAAATGCATTTGCTTCAGCAACTAGCGGGATAGATTAACGAAGAATCTCAGAACCACATCCTTTGAAAGCACCAATCGAGTCTCTTGCCACAGTTGCGCTGGCAGAAAGAGCAGTGGAGGTGGCGCCATCCACATTGATCTTGATAGTGCCCAGAGGGGGAGGAGTCCAAGAGACATGCAATTCAGTATGAGGGGCCGGCTCAGAAGGAGAGGGAAGGACTAGACAATTGATGTAACTGTGATGGGAGAAAAACGTTTTCATCCCAAGTTGAATAATACCTTTGATGGAGAAATCCTGAGCCTCGAAAACCTTATTGTTTCTAGTTTTCCAAATTGCCCATAACAGGCAAACACCCAAACCAAATCCATAATCACCATTAGGAGAAGTGAGCCAATCTTTCAGCACTGCAGAAATGGAGGTAAAACAAGACAGAGAATGGAACCCCAGGGGGGCCGCAAAGAGAACAGCCTACGCAGCTTCACATTTGAATAAAAGATGCTCAATAGTTTCCTCTTCCTTGAAACACATAGGACATTCTTTGCCTATATTGGGAACAACTCTGCCAATATTGTGGAGAACACTTAAACCATTGTGTAAGAGTCTCCACGTGAAAGTGATTAGTTTTGGAGGAATGCTCTTCACTGGTGATTCATGAGGAGACGATAGAAGGATTTTGTTGTGAAATTCCCATCTTCAGTAAGGAGCCAAGCTAGCTTGTCAGAAGATTCATCATGAGGGAGGCGGACATTCAGAATACAACTAGCCTCGAAATCTGAGAAGGAAGCTCTAATTAGGTTTTCATTCCAAACTTTGGAATTGGCAATAACAGGTCTCTCACTGTGACGAGCAAAGGACCATCAAGATGGTTCGGACGAGTGAGCTTGAAACCTGGTAAAGTAGAAACCCAAGGGTCATCCCAAATATGCATAGAATCTCCATTGCCAATGAGCCAGCAACAACCTTCTTTCAAGAGTCCTCTAATTGACAGTAGCACCCTCCATACAGGAGATATGGCTTGTCTTTTGCTTTCATGGTGCCAAAAATCCTCATGCCTAAGATACTTAGCCTTTAAAATTTTCACCCATAAGGCATCACAGCAAGTAAGGAACCTCCACGCGAGCTTGGCTATCATAGCCTTGTTCATAAACTCCAAAGATTTCAAACCAAGACCACCAAAGCCTTGTTACTGAATATTGTTTGTCTGAGTTATATAATAAGCTTGATTCAATTCTCTTTAGGTTGTGTATTAGTTTCCTACATGATAAAAAATATTCATCTCACTGAACTGAAACTATTTATATTTTTATTGGTAGCAGTGGTAGGGTAAAACGCCCCCACATTTGTCAATATGTTTTGTCATTTGGTCAGATTATTACTTATTTGAAGTTGAAGTGCTTGTTAAAAGAGAAACATTATTATTAACTGATAAAGGAAAGAAGTGCATGTTGGGCATTGTTTTCAAAGTTCTTTCAGTACAGATAAGATGCATTGCTTATATGCTCTCGTCTGCACGTCTGTTGGATGTTTTGTATAGAATGTGCTTTGATATACTCAAGCAAATATGAGCCTTGTGTCACGCGATGTTTCTATTGCTAAACACTCCCGTGCGGCACTAGTATGCTATAGTCAAAGTTACGTACACTAGTCAGACAACTAAATGAATATTAACGAAGCTTCAAATTCTGCAAGGAACAAGGCAAAGCAACAAAGCGAATATTATTAATATGCCAACTGAATATACAAGGACGGGATAAGGACACCAACTCCTATATTAACACTAGGAGAGTAAGCTTCACAAGAATGTGCCCTTAGCTTCAAGGTTCTTCCACTCAATTGTAGAGGCTACCTCCCCTACAAGGTAGATAATTTACCTTATTAACTTTTACAAAAGGAAACATCAAAACAAGAGACCAATCATACTCTTTTCTGGGCCAGTGGATGAATATTCATTCTGACGCTTGAATATTCATCCTTACAACACTTGGACATACAAGCTATCCTATGAATATACATGACTGGTCTCCGCATATACCTGTATATACAAAAAGGTCCTAAGTACATTCTAGACTACGACTAGACACTACATATGTACATGACATAGATCACGACAGTGCTGGGCAAGTGATCGTGACATGCTCCCTCACTTAGATGGTCGGTGACCTAGTCGACTTAGCTGCCATGTACTCTTCAATCTTGTCTGCATTCTCCACTAAGAAACTGGCACGTTCCCAACTGGCTTCGACTTCAGGTAGACCCTTCCACTTCACTAAGTACTCTAATTCTGCTGATCTGCTCGGATGACTCTCTGCACGCATGTCTGCTACAATATACTCCACTTTCCTTGTTAGCACCAGTGCTGGGTTTGGGTTGGATCTCTTCGACACGTTCCTATTGGGGTCTTCCAAGTCCGGATGGTACGACTTCAGATTATTAACATGGAAGGCAGATGAAGTCTCCACATCTACTTGGGCAACTGCACCTTGAATGAAACATTCCCGACTAGTGCAATGATAGGAAATGGCTCCTCATACTTCCTGACCAGTCCCTTGTGCAACTTCATGATGAAATGAGAGTTATCCATGTGTAGCTTCACAAATACTAAGTCTTCCATTCTGAAGGTTTGCGGCTTCCTCTTCTCATCTGCCCACTTCTTCATCCTCTTAGATGCCTTCTCCAGATATGCTTGTGCAATTTCTGCATTTCTCTGCAACTCCTTACCAAAAGTATAAGCTCCAAGGCTGCTACCTGTGTATCCTGCTACAACTGTGTGCAGTGTTGACGTTGCTGCCCTATAACCAACTCAAAAAGGCTCTTGCTAGTCGCAGAGCTCTCTTGTAGATTGAAGCAAAACTGAGCTACGTTAAGAAGGTCCAACCAATTTCGCTGATTGGCGCCCACAAAATGCCTTAAGTACTCTTCAAGAAGAGCGTTGAAATGCTCAGTCTTGCCGTCGATCTGAGGGTGATTGGTTGTGGAGAAGTTTGGCTAAGAACCCAAGAGTTTGAACAGTTCTGTCCAGAATCTCCCTATGAATCTTGTGTCCCTGTCACTTACAATGTTCTATGGTACTCCCCAGTACTTCACTACATTCTTCAGAAACATGAAGGTTGTCTCCTCTGCTGTGACGTTCACCGGTGCAGGAATAAAAGTAGCATACTTGGAAAACCGATCCACCACCACCAAGATGGATGAATACTCCCCCACTTTTGGCAAGCTAGATATAAAGTCCATCGATACACTCTCCCATGGTTTCTTCGGCACTGGTAATGGCTCCAAAAGTCCAAACGGTTTATCCCTTAACACCTTATCCTACTGATAGATAAGACAAGTCCTGACATAATCATGGACTTGCTCCCTCATTCCTGGCCAGTAATAAGCCCTCTCCAGCAGGGCGTAAGTGCGATGATCTCCAGGATGTCCCGCCCATAGAGTATCATGACACTCACTAATCAGCTCCCTTCTTAGCTGCATAGAGCTTGGCACATACAAACGACCACCTGTTGTGTACAACAAATCATCCTTCACATAAAACCGAGGGGATCACCCTCTTTTCACCATGGTAAATAAGGTTTTGGCCTGTGGATCACTCTGCAGGCCAGCAGAATCCTGCCTTTCGGCTCAGTGCATCTGCGACATTATTCATCTTTCCAAGCTTGTATTCTAACACCAAGTCAAACTCGGCCAACAACTCCTGCCAACGCGCCTGTTTGGAAGTAAGCTTCTTCTGTGTCAGGAAATAGGATGCAGCCGTATTGTTTGTCCTGACTATGAACTTCGACCCGAGTAAGTAGTGTCTCCACACACGAAGACAGTGAACAATGGCAAGCAACTCCGTCTCCTGAGCCGTGTAACGCCGTTCAGCTTCGGAAAGCTTCCGGCTCTTATATGCGATCGGGTGATCCTCCTGCACTAACACCCCACTGAGTGCATAGTCGGAGGCATTTATGTGCACCTCGAATGGCTTCTGAAGGTAAGGTAATGCTAACACTGGATCTTGAATAACCTGATGCTTCAAGTCTTCAAAAGCCTTCTGACAATCGTCTGACCAACCCCATGGTCTGTTCTTCTTCAATAGGTCAGTCAATGGAGTCGCTCATGCTGAGTATCCTTGAATGAACTTGCGATAGTAATTCACAAGTCCTAAGAACGATCTTAACTCAGTGACCGTCCCGGGGACCTTCCATTCCTGGATGACCCAAACTTTCTCCATTTCCATCTGGATACACCCAACACCTATGACATTACCCAAAAACCCGCTCTGCTCTTGTGCAAAAGAACACTTCTCTTTCTTCACATATAGTTGATTCTTCCTGAGTAGTGCGAACACTAGACGAAGATGTTGTGCATACTCCTCCAAAGTCTGGATATAAATTACAATGTCGTTTAGATACACCACTACAAATTTATCTAAGTACTCATGGAAGATTTCTTTTATTAGTGTACAAAATGTTGTTGGAGCATTAGTCAAACCAAATGGCATTACTAAGTATTCAAAAACACCATACCTGCTAACACATATAGTCTTCGGTTTATCTCCCTCAGCAATGCGAACTTGGTAGTACCCCGAACGCAAGTCAAGCTTGGTGAAGTACTTTGCCGACCCAACTGGTCGAATAGGTCCGCTATCAATGGTATATGGTATTTGTTCCGAACTGTACCTTGTTCAGAGCCCTATAATCAACACAAAGCCGAAGGCTCCCATCATGTTTCTCCTGGAACAACACTGAAGCATTAAAAGGTCCTTTGGAAGGTCGAATAAAGCCCGCCTCCAAAGTCCATCCAACTGCTTCCTTAGTTCTGCCAATTCGGGTGGTGCCATACGATATGGAGCTCTAGCTAGTGGCTTAGCTCTTGGAGTTAGCTCAATTTGATGATCTATGGCCCTGCGTGGAGGTAACGTCTTGGGAAGATCTTGGGGCATAATGTCTGCATATTCATCAAGTAACATATCGATCTTGGCTGGCACAGGTTGTAGATCCACACCTGAAGTCTCCATCTTCATAGTAGCCAAGTACGTAGTCTCCCCATTTCTAAATCCCTTCTCAAGCTGGATTGCAGAAATCATCTTATCACCACGAGTCTTCGAGCTGACGGCATTAATCATATATGGCTTGTCTCCAAGCATACACAGGGTTTCTAAGTATGGCATTAGCACCGCCCTTGCTCTATGCGAGAATTTCATTCCCAAAATCACCTGAAAATCATCCATAGGAAGGGCCATCACATTGGTCCTCCCAGACCATTACCCCATCTCAATGGGTACATCTCTAGCAACACCATGAATCGGTCGTGTGTAACGACCAAAAATAATTTAATTGACCAGTCAATGTCAAGTCGAGTCAAATTGAGTCTAGTCCAATGCTTTAACCATAAAATAATTAAGCTTAGTGTTAAAATAATTAAACTTGGGATTAAATAATGAGATTTTTATCGGAGGGTAATTTGAAGAATCTAACTGTATGAATAGATAGATCTCGAAAAGTTATTGAATTTCGACTACTCACCCGTGAAAATCGGACACCGAATGAGGCCGATATGAAGTCCGGAATCTGAGTTTGAATACGATGGAAAATTTGACGCAATTTTGGCCACAATTTTGACCAAAATTTATTGGGTCAGTTAGTTTAAACTTGTAGAGGCCCATTTAATTAGTAAATTGTACATATACTAAATTATGTATGTGTATATACACATAATTTATTTGTATGTTCATATATCAAAGTGTAGCCCATGTTGTTATCTCTTGTTATGAGATTTTGGATTTCCATTTCAAATCCACCGTATAGAATTACCTAGAAACAGAGAGAGAGAGAGAGAAAGAGAGAGAGAGAGAGACCTCTCTTATATCAAACAGTAACAGTAGAGAGAGTTTGAGAGTAAGAGAGTTAGTTAGAGAGTTAAAGAGAGAGAAAAAAGGAAAGAAAGAAAGAAAGGGAGAAAGAAGGATACGGCAGAGNGGAGGAGGAGGAGAAGAAGATGAAGAGATGGAAAGATGGGGACGACTGTAAGCAGCTGAAACCCCCATCCTCTTCTCTGTTTTTGTTAGGGTTCATGGGGGAAAAGGAAGATGAAGGTGGTTCTTCATTCTAGCCAAGTTACAACCAAATTGAGGTGAGTTTAATAAATATATTTCTGTTTTGGTTTTAGGGTTCATTCCTTATATGAACTTGGTTCTAGATTATAAGTAAGATAAGGATTGGAGGAATTGAAGTTATAAAAGAGATTCACAACTATGGGTCATTCAAGGGACTGATTTTGATGGTGAAATTCAAGTTCATTTAGAAGTTTTGGAGTTGGATTAATCAAATTTGAGGTAAATTGTTACATCTTTAAATCTTAAGTTTAGTTTTGTATAGATTAATTCTTAAGTTTGTTATGGCTCTTATTTGGGGATTTATTTAAAGTGAAGAACTTTAAATTGATTAAGAATTCTTTGGATATAATAATTTTAGAGGACTGATTATATTAATTTAGATCTAAATTTTAAGTTCTTTGATTTTAAAGTATTTGGGTTTCCTCTTAATTGATGTAAAGTTTGGATTTGAGGAAATTAGGTTCAGACCTTTTGCTGAAAATTATTGAAGAGTTTTGAGTTAAAAAAGAGGATATTTGAAGTAATTTGGGTTTGAAATCCTAAAGCCCTTATTTGATTTGATAAGGTATTTTCACAGATTAAGGGTTTGTAGGTATTAAGAGAGAATGATTAAAGGTATTTGGGCCTTGTAGAGACTATTTAGGTTTTTAGATTACCAAACTATTTGTATGAGATTAATGTGAATAGTATAGAATTATAAAAGTGAATTGAATATGTTATTTACAGTTGGGAGTTTGTACTAGGATAAATTATTGGAGGCGAAAAACACAATAAAGAGCTAGCCTTGCGGGATTTGAGGTAGAAACTTATAAATACTCTCTTGTAGCCATTAAAGTACTTTCAATGCTTTTGTTAGGGTTTAGATTTGTAATCAAATGTAATTATTTTGCAAAGCATGCATGATTTACTCGTAATGTCCTGATGTGAAAATGATTCTTCAAAAATAGTTTTACATAGTGATGTAAAACAGTATTAGTTATTTCATTAAAAATAACTAGAATTCTAATAATTAGTATATGTGGATGAATTATATACATATATATAGATGATTATTTTCTTACTTATAGTTAAATAAACTATATTTTCAAAAGAATAGAGACTTAATCGTTATCGAGCTTTGGGGATGGGTATATTTTCAAAACCAAATGGATTTTTGGGTTCTAATAATATAAATATTTTACTTCCTTCTATCTGTTGGGAGAAGTAGTTGTTTTGAGATGATGTGTGGGATGGAGGCTCCCAGTTGTTGGTATCTCTTGGTGATTGCCTAGGTACAGACTTTCCCCCGGAATATATACTATATATGTTATGTTTGGCTTTCCCCCGGCTATGATTATTACCGGCTTTCTCCGAATTATATTATGGGCTTTCCCCGAATTATATTATGGGCTTTCCCCCGATTACCCGGCTTTCCCCGGATTATATTATCGGCTTTCTCCGGAATAATATTAGATGTGAGATCACAACATATACATAGATGCTAGTTTTTACAGGAAAAAATATAATCTACTACTAAAACTTGTAGTATTATAATTTGTATTTTAAGGTGATCTGGAAAAAGATGTTGAATGCCTACACGGGCAAATCATTGAAGTTTTCCTAAAAACAATCATTTGTTCTGTATTTTCATTATGTTTTCGTGTCTCATGACAGGAATGGGACTATCATGATATAGGAAAACTATTGAAATCTAGGTTATTCTATTTCTCTTTCTGGAAAACCATGTTTGGATAGGTACTTGTATGATTCTAGAAATGATGAGGTTACATATTGCCTAGATTAGGCGAAGACTTGAGGAGCATAACAACTCCGGGATTATTTTAATGATCATTAAGATGTCTGCACGAGTCAAACGGCTGACCACCGCGACAACGGCTGCATCGGTAAATTATGGTCAAGGGTCCACCTGAACCCAAATCATGAGCCAACGTGCTTCTCACACCAACCGATAAATCAGCACTCGGTCAGAAATCTGGAACTAATGATGGGGTTCCACATCGGTTAAGTTGGAACACGATTTTACTCACTGACTAGGAGCTGAAACATCTAGTCGTGGCCTCTTCACTCTAAGATGATTACACTACGCAGTATTATGATGGTGAGATGTTGTTATTTTATCTATACTTTTATTTGTAAGTGAATGGTTATCGGTTTATGTTGTAGTAAAGGTACCAAATGCGTTTACATTACTGTATTATGATTTCTCGGTTTTCTTTAAAACCTGCATTGTCTTAAATTCATATTAGTGACTACCTGCTAGTATTATAAGTTCTTACTGGCTTTTTGCTCAGGAAATCGATGAGAGAATGAACGATTGGATGGTTGTGTCAATTGAGGAGGCAGGTATAGGGAGAGTATCTACCTCAGGTTTATTACACTTGATGTGGTGTTATTATTCAGTTATGATGCAGTTATTTTTCCTTACTTTGTATATATATTTTTGAACTATATACTGTAAAACAAACACACTTATGTTTATATTATATCATTGACAAATTTTATCTATGTATTATTTTTTTTAAAGTGAGATATCGTTTTAGAATTATGGCCTGGATCCAGCCTAGTGGATGACTAGGTATTTTATATTGATGAATAGGGTTGATTGGATATGATGAGTGATATGACAATTGTGGATGAATGGAATGATTTAGAAAATATTTATTATGGATAAATTATCTCTTTTATAGGTTTATGGAAGGTTTCAGACCCTGAAAATACAGGAGAAACTCTGGCGAATTTTCCATTGGGCCTAACCATATTTTCAGATGATTAAATTTTCTCTAATTTAGGTTCATAAACCTCTATTTAGGTTTATTTATTACTAATTAATCACCTTGTGTAGTTAACCTAATGCCTCGATATGCGATTCAATTTCTTAGAGATTCAAGTTTTAAATTGGGGCGTTACAGACATGGTATCATAGCGCCAGTATTATATCTTATATGGGAGCGCCAGTATTAGATCTTATATGGGAGTGCCAATATTAGATCCGAGTTGGGAGCAACGCTACTAATAGATTCGAGTTGGGAGGTAAATAAGACATCAAACTTAAAACTCTTCAAGGTTAAAAGACATCAAGAATAAAAGACATCAAGAATAAAAGACTTACTGTTATTTTTTTGATTTTCTAATATGTGTATTTATAGCATGTGTATGTGATTGCAAGTGTATTCAGTGATATGTATTGTTTGTTATAGCCTAGATTGTAGATTAGAACTCTTGATTTTAGTCGACTCTTGTAGTATTAACATTTGGATATACTTGTCCATATTATGAGGATATAAGGAGGATTTGAAAATTTATTGAATAGCAGATATGGGGATGATACTGATTTGGGTGATTATTGATAGATTGATTAAAAACCCTATCTATATTGATCCTACTCTTGTGGAGATTGAGTAGAATTATATATGGAAGATTATGAAGTTGAAGAATTATGTATTTAGAAATGTATTATTCATTGGTGACAACCAATAGTATATGCTTGTTATTGAAGATTGATATTGTATTTGATGAATTATAGGGCGCCTAATATTTTTGAAGATGTAACTTATGATTTAGTCACCATTATTCAGGAAAATAGGAGAGTAACATTTCAAATGCATTATGGACTAAATGGATGGGATTTTCAAGAAATATCTTATGTTACTTTGTTATGGTAAAATTCTAAGAGCAGATAGTCTTGTATTATTGCATTTTAAGTTATCTAGATAAGACGTAGATTGCAGTTGATTTAGCTTAGAGAAGTTGGAGTCATTGAGGATATTTATTTTAGGCTAGATTGATGGAATTATTATATATTGATGATTGTTGTGACAGTGAAAGACATAAGTTGGCTATTATGCTCCTTAGAGTTTGTAGAGTGGTTAAAATGTCTTGGAATATTTAAGGTTATATGGATGCATACTCTCTATGTAAAACCTAGAGAAGGTGGCCATAGTTTTTCCATTAAGGACATATAATCATTACTAATTTGAGGATAAATTTGATTTGTACCATGGTCTTAAGATATTAGGTACCTATCTTCTGAAAGATTTAAATTTGAAGAGCATAGAGTGAAATTTTGAGGTTATAAAAATTGTGATCTTATTTTATACTCTATCTGAAAAGAGTCAACGTTGTGGTTAGTATATCGAATATAAAGAAAGATGATGTGTTGACTTACTTGATGATTATTAATAGAATATGTTAGAAGAGCTAAATCTTTTGGCATTATCACATCATCACTTGTACAGAGTAAGGTGTATAAGGACTATTTAAATGAAAAGCTCTGTATAACTTGAGGATATATGGATTTTCTAGGATTTTAGTTTCTAAGTTAAGATATGTAATGATATTTACAAGGAGAGAAACTTGAATTGTAATTTGATCATGAGGTTAATTGTATTACCTTATTAGCAGAAATTAGAGATTGAAGGAGAAAGGTTTGAGGAACATATTAAATGGCATAGTAAAACTGCTTTGCAAATTTAGTGATGTAAACATAGCTGAGTAAAGAAAGTAATGAGTATGTGGAACATATACTCAAGGCTACTTGATGATTGACGTATGCCAAATTTTAAAGACGAAATTTCTTATAAGGAGGGGAGAATGTAACGATCCAAAATAATTTAGTTGACCAATCAATGTCAAGTCAAGTTAAATTGAGTTTAGTCCAATGCTTTGACCGTGAAACTAATTAATTATTAAAATAATTAAGCTTAGTGTTAAAATAATTAAACTTGGGATTAAATAATGATATTTTTATCAGAGGGTAATTTGAAGAATCTAACCATACGAATGGATAGATCTCGAAAAGTTATTGAATTTTGACTACTCACATGCGAAAATCGGACACCGAATGAGGCTGATATGAAGTCCGGAATGCGAGTTTGAATACGATGGAAAATTTGACGCGATTTTGGCCACAATTTTGACCAAAATTTATTGGGTCAGTTAGTTTAAACTTGTAGAGGCCCATTTCATTAGTAAATTGTACATATACTAAATTATGTATGTGTATATACACATAATTTATTTGCATGTTCATATATCAAAGTGTAGCCCATGTTGTTATCTCTTGTTATGAGATTTTGGATTTCTATTTCAAATCCACCGTATAGAATTAGCTAGAAAGAGAGAGAGAAACATCTCTTATATCAAACAGTAACAGTGGAGAGAGTTTGAGAGTGAGAGAGAGTTAGTTAGAGAGTTAGAGAGAGAGAGAGAAGAAAGGAAAAAAAGAAAGAAAGGGAGAAAGAAGGAGAAACCCCCATCCTCTTATCTGTTTTCGTTGGGGTTTCATTGGGGGAAAGGAAGATGAAGGTGGTTCTTCATTCTAGCCAATTTACAATCAAATTGAGGCGAGTTTAATAGATATATTTCTGTTTTGATTTTAGGGTTCTTCATTCCTCATATGAATTTGGTTCTAGATTATAGGTAAGAAAAGGATTGGAGGAATTGAAGTTATAAAAGAGATTCACAACTATGGGCCATTCAAGGGACTGATTTTGATGGTGAAATTCAAGTTCATTTAGAAATTTTGGAGTCGGATTAATCAAATTTGAGGTAAATTGTTACATCTTCAAATCTTAAGTTTAGTTTTGTATAGATTAATTCTTAAGTTTGTTATGGCTCTTATTTGCGGATTTATTTAAAGTGAAGAACTTTAAATTGATTAAGAATTCTTTGGATATAATAATTTTAGAGGACTGATTTTATTAATTTAGAACTGAATTTTAAGTTCATTGATTTTAAAGTATTCGGGTTTCCTCTTAATTGATGTAAAGTTTGGATTTGAGAAAATTAGGTTCAGACCTTTTGCTGGAAATAATTGAAGAGGTTTGAGTTAAAAAAAAGGATATTTGAAGTAATTTGGGTTTGAAATCCTAAAGCCCTTATTTGATTTGATAAGGTATTTTAACAGATTAAGGGTTTGTAGGTGTTAAGAGAGAATGATTAAAGGTATTTGGACCTTGTAGAGACTATTTGGGTTTTTAGATTACCAAACTATTTGTATGAGATTAATGTGAATAGTATAGAATTCTGAAAGTGAATTGAATATGTTATTTACAGTTGGGAGTTTGTACTAGGACCAATTATTAGAGGCGAACAACACAATAAAGAGCTAGCCTTGCGGGATTTGAGGTAGGAACTTATAAATACTCTCTTGTAGCCATTAAAGTACATTTAATGCTTTTGTTAGGGTTTAGATTTGTAATCAAATGTAATTATTTTGCAAAGCATGCATGATTTACTCGTAATGTCCTGATGTAAAAATGATTCTCCAAAAATATATAGTTTTACATAGTGATGTAAAACAGTATTAGTTATTTCATTAAAAATAACTAAAATTCTAATAATTAGTATATATGGATGAATTATATACATAGATAAAGATGATTCTTTTCTTACTTATAGTTAAATAAACTATATTTTTAAAAGAATCGAGACTTAATCGTTATCGAGCTTTGGGGATGGGTATATTTTCAAAACCAAATAGATTTTGGGGTTCTTATAATATAAATATTTTACTTCCTTCCATGTTTTAGGAGAAATAGTTGTTTTGAAATGATGTGTGGGATAGAGGTTCCCAGTTGTTGGGTATGCGTTGGTGATTCCCTAGGTACGGGCTTTTCCCCGGAATATATACTATATATGTTATGTTAGGTTTTCCCCCGGCTATGACTATTACAGGCTTTCTCCGGATTATATTATGGGCTTTCCTCCTATTATCCGGCTTTCCCCGGATTATATTACCGACTTTCTCTAGAATAATATTAGATGGGAGATCACAACATATACATGGATGCTAGTTTTTATAGAAAAAAGTATTTTCTACTACTAAAACTTGTAGTATTATAATATGTATTTTAAGGTGATCTCGAAAAAGATGTTGAATGCTTACACGAGCAAATCATTGTAGTTTTTTTAAAAACAATAATTTGTTCTGTATTTTTATTATGTTATCCTGTCTCATGACAGGAATGGGACTCTCATGATATAGGAAAACTATTGAAATTTAGGATATTCTATTTCTCTTTCTGGAAAACCATGTTTGGATAGGTACATGCATGATTCTAGAAATGGTGAGGTTACATGTTGCCTAGATTAGGCGAAGACTTGAGAAGCGTAGCAACTCTGAATTATTTTAATGATCATTAAGATATCTGTTTGAGCCAAACGGCTGACCGCCACGACAACGGATACATCAGCAAATTATGGTCAAGGGTCCTCCTGAACCTAAAATTTTGAGCCAGCGCACCAACCGATAAATCAGCGCTCGGTCGAAAATCAGGAACTAACGATGGGGTTCCACATCAGTTAAGTTGGAATGTGATTTTGCTCACTGACTAGGAGTTGAAACATATAGTCATGGCCTCTTCACTCTAAGATGATTACACTATGCAGTATTATGATGGTGAGATGTTGTTAGTTTATCTATACTTGTATGGGTAAGTGAATGGTTATCGGTTTATGTTGTAGTAAAGGTACCAAATGCATTTACGTTACTGTATTATGATTTTTCGGTTTTCTTTAAAACCTGCAGTATCTTAAATTCATATTAGTGACTACCTGTTAGTATTATAAGTTCTCATTGGGCTTTTTGCTCAGGAAATCGATGAGAGAATGGACGATTGGATGGTTGTGTCAATTGAGGAAGTAGGTATAGCGAGAGTATCTACCTCAGGTTTATTACACTTGAGGTGGTGTTATTATTCAGTTATGATGCAGTTATTTTTCCTTGCTTTGTATATATATTTTTGAGCTATATACTGTTAAAGAAACACACTTATGTTTATATTGTATCATTGACAAATCTTATCTATGTATTATTTTTTTTAAAGCGAGAGATCGTTTTAGAATTATGGTCTGGATCCAGCCTAATGGATGAGTAGGTATTTTATATTGATGAATAGGGTTTATTGGACATGATGATGATATGACAATTGTGGATGAATGGAATGATTTAGAAATATTTATTGTGGATAAATCATCTCTTCTACAGGTTTATGCCAGGTTTTAGACCTTGAAAATACAGTGGAAACTCTGGCGAATTTTTCGTTGGGCCTAATTATATTTTGAGGTGATTAAAGTTCTGACAAACTAGATTAGCTTAATTCTGATTTAGGTTTATAAACCTCTATTTAAGTTTGTTTAGTACTAATTAATTACCTGTGTAGTTAACCTAATACCTCGAGATGCGATTCAATCCCTTAGAGATTTGAGTTTCAAATTGGGTCGTTACATCATGCCACCGAATTCACAGCTTTAATGCAACTATGATCCTTCACAAGCTTCAACCCAGGTCGCGTAGCTTCATTCTGAGCAACAAAATTATGGGTGGTTCCCGTGTCAATCATTGCTCTGGTGGCTTTACCATTGATTTTTACATCAACTAACATCAATCCCTTTGGTGCGGCTGACTTGTCGGACACCGGATTATGCGCCTGCTCTTTTATCGCATTCAGTGGGCGAAGAGCACCCATTGTGAAACCCCGTTAATAAAAAATATAATAATAATAATAATAAAAATCAAAGCAATCAAAACAAAAAAAAATGATTTTTTTAGCTAGGTTTGGGGGACACGGGTTGGCCTGACCCGCGGCCCAGGCCGTGACCCAATCAGCTGCCTTGTTGAAAGAAAAAAAAAACACAAAAGAAAAGAAAGAAAAGAAGATGAGAGAGGGGGGGCTCGACAGAGAGAGAGAGGCTGAGAGAGAAGTGCGTGAGAGAGAGAGATAAATAGGCTGAGAGGGAGAGACTGAGATAGAGGTGCGTGAGAGAGAGAGAGAGACCGAGAGATAGAGAGACGGAGAAAGGAGAGATCGTTGGAGAGAGAGAGTGAGAAAGAAAGGAGGGCAGCAGCTGCTACCGGAGAAGAAGAGAGGAGCAGCAGCAGCAGCTGCCGCCCCAGCTGCTGTAGAGAAGAAGAGAGGAGCAGCAGCAGCAGCTGCCGCCCCGCCACCTCCACCACCGCCATCACCGCCATCACCGCCTCATGCACCCATTTCCCCGCCGCAACCACAACCGCAACCCGCCAAACCTGAACTAGTCGGCCTTCTCCAAACGGTCAACTTGTTAGTTACTGAAGTGACCCAGTTGAGACAAGAGGTTAGAGCGAACCAAGAAGCTCCACAAGGGACCCACTTCTTATGATGGAACACCGGATCCAGCAAAAGCTGAAAAGTGGCTTAAGGATATTGAGAAGATATTTGACTTAATTAGATGCACTGATGAGCTGAAAGTTAGGATGGCTACTTATATGCTAGTTGACGATGCATGGGACTGGTAGAAAAGCACTTCGAAAGGAATGGGTCCAATCACTTCGGACGAGTTTCAGAATTTGTTTTTAGATAGGTATTTCTCTGTGGCAGTGAAGGAAAGAAAGTATTATGAGTTCATGGGCCTGAAACAGGGAAGTATGACCGTGGATCAGTATGTAGCTAGGTTCACTAACTTATCTCACTTTTCCCCTACGATCGTTAATAAAGAGGCAGACAAGATAAGGAAATTTAGGGATGGACTAAGACCTCAAGGAAACTAAGGTCAGCAACAACCACGACCACAACAACAACAACCGAGAGATGATGGTAGGATTCAATGTTGGGATTGTGGGGAAAGAGGGCATGTGAAACGGAATTGCCCTAGGGGTGATCGACAATGGACAAGTGGAGTTACTTAGGGACGCATGTTTGCTATTTCGCAGGAAAATGCACGGGTTTCTGACTACGTGATTGAAGGTAGGATCTTGTTATATGATGTATGGGTACATGTACTAATTGACTTTGGTTCTACTCTCTCAATCATTGCTACCAGTTTGGTGGATACCCTAAACCTTCCAGTTTCTTCAAGTGGGAGGTTTTTGGAGCTAGCAACACCTATAGGAAAGTGTTCAGTGCCACATAAAGTTTGTAGAGACTGCGTAGTTCGAGTGGGCGAGGTAGAGTTGAGTGTAAACTTGACACTGTTTGACATTAGAGACTTCGATATAATTTTGGGAATGGATTGGCTGTCGGTACATCATGCACACATTGACTGTTATGCAAAGATAATGACCCTTAAAATTCCTGGACAACCTATTGTAAAGTTTAGAGGGCAGAAGCATCGAATTCCTTTGAACAGTTTAGAGTTTGATCCAATTAATAGGAGTGAAGTCAAAATGTTCACTATGTTTGGGGAAGAGACACACGAGTTACCTGCACTCGAGACCATACATATAATCTCTGAATTCGTGGATGTCTTCCCTGAGGATTTACCTAGGTTACCACCTAATAAAGCAATAGAGTTTTCTATTGATTTCATGCCAGGTACATCGCCCATCTCTCTAGCGACTTACAGGATGGCCCCAATAGAGTTGAAGGAGTTGAAGGTTCAACTTCAGGAATTGGAGGATCATGGTTTTATCAGGAAGAGTTCCTCACCTTGGGGAGCCCCCGTACTGTTGTAAATAATAAGGACGGTACACTTCGCCCGTGTATTGACTATCGAAAGTTAAATCAGGTGACCATCAAGAACAAGTATCCTCTCCCTAGAATTGACGATTTATTTGATCAACTTAAGGGTGCCCAGTATTTTTCGAAAATCGACTTTCGGTCTAGGTATCATCAGTTAAGGATCAAGGAGAGTGACATTCCTAAAATAGCCTTCAAGACGCGGTATGGACTCTATGAATACTTGCTGATGCCTTTTGGGCTCACTAATGCCCCCGCCGCTTTCATGGATTTGATGAATGGGGTGTTCAGGAAATTCTTGGATCAGTTTGTAGTTGTCTTTATCGATGATATTTTGATCTATTCTAAAACTTTGGAAGAGCACGAGGAACATCTAAAAATTATGCTGCAAACACTTAGGAAACATCGCTTGTTTGTTAAATTCTCCAAGTGTGAATTTTGGCTCAGAGAAGTGAAGTTCCTTGGACTTGTTATATCACATGAGGGTGTTTCCGTGGATCCCTCTAAGGTTGAAGCAATTTTTAACTAGTCTAGGCCAAATTCAGTGATTGAGATTCGAAGTTTCTTAGGGTTAGCCAGTTACTATCGCAGGTTCATGGAAGGGTTCTCAAAAATTGCAGCTCTGTTAACCAAGCTCACACAAAAAGGAGTACCATTTGAATGGTCAATTGAGTGTGAGAGATTTTTCCAAGATTTAAAGAAAAGGTTGACTTCGGCACCAATACTTATAGTACCAACATCTGGTGCCGGCTATATAATCTTCACTGATGCATCACGTAGAGGTTTAGGTTGTGTTCTAATGCAGGGTGATCGAGTGGTTGCTTATGGATCAAGGTAGCTAAAGGTGCATGAACAGAACTATCCTACACATGACCTAGAGTTAGCTGCCTTTGTTTTTGCCTTAAAGATTTGGCGCCATTATCTTTATGGTGAAAAATTTGAGTTGTATTCAGATCATAAAAGCCTTAAATATCTATTCTCACAGAAGGATCTGAATATGAGGCAGCGTAGATGGATGGAATTCCTTAAGGACTACGATTTTGAATTGCACTACCATCCGGGAAAAGCAAATGTAGTCGCCGATGCCTTGAGTAGGAAGAAAGAAATCCTCTTAGCTCATATGATGGTGAAGGAATGGGGTATGTTGGCATCAGCAGCCAACTATGAACTCAATTACCTCATTGAACCTCCAGAAGAGTGGTGTGGTGTTTATGCCACTTATGGGAGAATGCATCCTTCCTTGTATCCCGACATTACAGTAGCACAAGGTATGGATAAAGATTTCGAAGGGTATAGGAAGAAGACTGAAAATCCAAAAATTGAAGATTGCAGACAGCATGAGGATGACAATTTGAGATTTAGAAACATGATTTGGGTTCCTTCTGATGACAATTTGAGAAAGACCATCCTCAATGAGGCACATAAGACTCCATATATGATTCACCCGGGTAGCACCAAGATGTATAGGGACTTACGTAGAAATTTTTGGTGGCTGGGAATGAAGAATGACATTGCCCTATATGTGAGTAGATGCCTCACCTGCCAGCAAATCAAGGCGGAACACCGAAAACAAGCGGGTGAACTTCAGTCGCTTGAGGTACCCGAGTGGAAATGGGAACACATTAAAAGGTCCATGTTTTATGTTTGTCGAATTTCGTGTCAAAAATTAACTCAAGATGATCTCTTGTAATTCTGAGTTAGAGTCTAGTGAGTCTCGGTTCACTTCGGTTGAAAGAGAAGAAATCTACAAAGGCTCCGAAAAACTCAACTCACCACCGGAAGACATCCTAGGATGGTAAGTGACTTAGAACACTAAGTACCATAGGTGGTTAGATTGCTAAGAGTGTTTCCCACACTGTTTGTTCTTGATAAAATGTGTTTTAAAAGATAAAAATTTAATCTGGACAGTTTTGGTTTCGAAACCAAGAAGCTTGGTTTCGAAACCAACTGCATTGATGGTGTTATTTTTATATAGGGAAAAGTCTGTTTCGAAATCAACCTCTGTTTGATTTCGAAACCAAACTTTATCTGATGACAGATGAAGTTTGGTTTCGAAACCAAAACTGTTGGTTTCGAAACCAAAACTCATCTGTCTTCAGATGAATTTTGGTTTCGAAACCAAACAGTTTGGTTTCGAAACCAAAACCACATCTATCTTCAGATGAAGTTTGGTTTCGAAACCAACCTGTTGATTTCGAAACCAAAAGACAATAACCATCACAGGTGCTTGTTGGTTTCGAAACCAAATCAGGTCAGTTTCGAAACCACATGTTGGTTTCGAAACCGACTGGCTTGATTTCGAAACCAACGCCCAGATTCGTTTTTTTTTAGTGCGATTTTCTGAGCTGTAAAGTAACTTTTTAACACATTATTGCTCATCTCCCTCTAAGCCTTGTTTCAGGGAGATAATTGAGCGTGGGAAAACATTTCTAAGTGGGATGAGAGGCTCAATGGATTATTCTCTCATCCCCAATAATGGTGTCTACCATTAGACCTAGAACTAATAATTTAGTCTAGGATTGAGCTGGACATCTTCACTATAAATAGGGGTTGAATCTCCAGTATTCAATCAACCATTCACCCCTCACCTCAACAAGCTCTTGAGAGTTTTTCAAACTCGAAATTCTTAGTTCTCAAGCTTGTTGAACTTGGTTCAAATCCTTCCCACTTTAAACCAAAACTCTGTTTTTGTGTGCCGGTGGTATTCCGGTGGTGAAGCTTGAAAGTGTCAAGCAAGTGGTGATACTTGAAGAGTCAAGTATTGGTTCATGGTGCGGGACTTGCGGAGGTCAAGTTGGAGACGCATCATCATCTACTAAGAGGCAAATTCGTGGAGTTCGAATTTGTTGAAGAACTATACACCGTAGCTGTTGGAGCGTAGAGGGAGTCGTAATTCGTGTCCATCGAGTGGTAAATCGGTTTGTAAGTTTTCATTTCTTTTAGTGGATTCTTTTCTGGACTAGGTCCCGGGGTTTTTCCCAGTTTGGGTTTCCTCGTAAACAAAATCTCTTGTGCATATCTTTATATTTATTAAGAGATTGAAATATTCGATTCTTGTTTCCGCATGTTAAAGAATCGAATAAGTCAATACTCTTGATTAGAGATTTTAGTTTCCATCTTTATCACCAATATTATTTTTATTTGGTGATTGTGTAATCCTTAACCTTAGTCACATTGACATACGGTTATTCCAACTAATAACCGTAAGGATTTTAGACTTTTACACATAACTATGGATTTCGTAACCGACCTACAGAAGAGAAGAGACGGTCATGATGCTGTTTGGGTGATTGTTGATAGGCTGACGAAATCTGCTCATTTTCTTCCGGTTTCCATGACCTACACCTTAGAGAAGCTTAGTGGGCTGTACATTAAGGAGATTGTTAAATTTCATAGGATACCAGTATCCATTGTTTCAGATCGAGACCCTCGATTTACATCTAAGTTGTGGGAGAAATTACATACTGCCTTGGGTTTAAGGCTACGCTTTAGCACTTCCAATCACCTACAAACGGATGGACAATCAGAGCGGACAATACAGATTCTCGAGGACATGTTACGGGCTTTTGTGTTAGATTTTGGAGGCAACTGGCAGAAACACTTGTACCTGAAGGAATTTGCTTATAATAACAGCTACCAGGCAAGTATTGGCATGACCCCTTTTGAGGCCTTATATGGTAGACCTTGCAGATCTCCAATTTGCTGGTCGGATGTTGGTGAAAAAGCTGTGTGGGGACCCGAGGTGATACAGGAGACCACAGAAAGAATGAATTTAGTGAAAGAAAGAATGCTCAAGGCACAAAGTCGACAAAAGAGTTATACAGATCGTCGTAGATGACCTCTTGCTTTCAGTGTAGGGGATTATGTATTTTTAAAAGTATCCCCTAGGAAGGGCATTCGACAGTTTGGATTACGTGGGAAGTTGGCTCCAAGATATGTAGGCCCCTTCGAGGTTTTGGAACGTATGAACCACACTTGGAGAAGGTTCATAATGTTTTTTATGTATCACAGTTGAGGAAGTATGAACCCGATTCGGAACACGTCATTGATTGGCACAACTTAGAGCTGGAAGAAGATGCCTCGTATGTTGTTCAACCTATTCGGATTGAAGATCGCCAAGTGAAGGTGCTGAGAAATAAGGAAATTCCTCTAGTTCAGGTCCTTTGGAGGCACAATAACGTCGAGGAATCTACGTGGGAGAAGGAATCCAACATGAGGAGACAATACCCAGATCTTTTCTCGGTTTGAGGTATGTCCTTTAAATTTCGAGGACGAAATTTCTT
>MVGT01002048.1:535481-569196 GCA_002174775.1 Macleaya cordata
AGGAAAGAAAAGAAAGAAAAGAAGAAGAGAGAGGGGGGGCTCGACAGAGAGAGAGAGGCTGAGAGAGAGGTGCGTGAGAGAGAGAGAAGCTGAGAGAGAGAGAGAAATAGGCTGAGAGGGAGAGACTGAGATAGAGGTGCGTGAGAGAGAGAGAGACCGAGAGAGAGAGAGACGGAGAAAGGAGAGATCGTTGGAGAGAGAGTGGGAAAGAAAGGAGGGCAACAGCTACTGCCGGAGATGAAGAGAGGAGCAGCAGCAGCAGCAGCTGCCGCCCCAGCTGCTGTAGAGAAGAAGAAAAAAAAAGGAGACAACAGCAGCAGGAAACGCAGAGGAGGAAGAAGGAGGAAGAAAGAGAAGAAGGAAGAAGGAGAAGAAGGAAGAAAGAGAGAAGGAAGAGGAAGAAAGGGAACTCAGCCCATTCTTCCCCCTCATTTTCAAACACTTTGGGTAAGATTTCTAACCCATTTAACCTTCAAATTTCAGCTGATTTCTGAGTAAATAACCTAGGGTTTTTATTCCACATGCTTGTTAGTGTAGATCTTGGTGATTTGGAGCTTAATGGTGGAAGAGGGGATGAGATGGGCTAATTTTTTCATGTTAAGTTGAGAAATCAGCACCCTAATGCTTTAGATCTTGTGATTTTTGTGATGTAAATTGGGGTTTTTAGAGAAAAACGAAATTTTGTTATGAATTAGAAATTTTAGGTGGATGGGTTGAAGATTTGATATGAGTTTATAGTTTTTATGATCTAAATTCCTCCATTTTTTATACATGCAAGTGAAGACTTGAAAATGATGAGGTTATGGTGATTAATCCTAGTAAAGTTGTGGATGATGATAGAAAAAAAAAAGGAGTTGATGTTCAAGGTAAATAAATTAGATGGTGAAACCTATATTATTGGGGATTCATAAGATTATGATAAATCATAATTTTAATTGATGAGAAGCCATTAACAACTTGATGGGCTGATTGTTCTCTAGTTTCATATTAAAATGAGGTTTGATAAACTCTTGAACGTAAAAGAGACCCGATGAACCGTTTTAGGCATTTTGAGGTAAAGATGACTTTATCTATCTTTAGTTTTAATGATGGTTCCTTGAACTTGTTGCTATAATGAGTAAAGAGTTTGGAACTATTCATGTTTTAGAATTGATTTGTGCTTATAGTTAGAGTATAAAAGCATCTTGGTTAAGCTTGAATTAGAATGCTGATAGATTAGATGCTTACAATAGGTGCTTATAGCTCTTGCTTTTGAAATTATAAGTATGATGTTAATGAATTGATTTGGACTCAAGTTGTATAAGAAATATTTGAGGTTATAGATGTAGGGGTGTTGGAGATTCAATTGTAAATCAACTTGGCAATGTTAGACCATGAATCTAGGTGATTGTGGATGAAACTATCGTATCGGAAAACCTTGAGGATAAATCTAAGTCTAAGATGGTCCGGTTTACCTATTTTTGGATCGTTTGAGGATTACTAGTATATTGGAGGATTATTGTGAAGTTTACTTAATCGATGCTTTAAGTGACAAATAGCCTTGACTTGTCTTTTGATAGAAAAGGGATGATTGGAGACTCTTGAAGTAGGAGTAGTTCGAATTCTACTAACTTGTGAGGGTTAGAGATGTATTCTAGTCATTGGTGTTTCTTAATTTTAATTTTTATTGTTCCTCTTCTATTTATTCGACTTGTTGGTTCTAAGTACTAGAACCTTATTTTCGTCTCCTTTGTTTTTCTTCTCCAGCTGGTGAGCTGGGTATTGCTGACTCTCTAGGTAAAGAGGATCAGTTTCTGTACCGCTAGAGGTAGGTGGTCAATTCATCATAATAGCACCCAACCATTTTAATGCATATTTCAAACTACTATATATGTATTTTTCTTGTATACACGGCATGGCATGTGATTTATGAATAACAACGAACTTATGATATGAAGAAAGCATTGAGAAACTGATTTTAATATGGAAAAAAATACATACTCGATTATATATCATGTTTATGAAATATTTCTCATGGATTGTGAACTGTTGTGACTTCAAATCTTCATATCATGACTTATGTGGATGAAATGATGGTTATATTTGGAAAACCATATTTTACATGTGTAGATGAAATTGTGTTTAATATATTGAAAACCTTTGGAAGAGACAAGAATCTGTTTTTTCGAGTGTTTTCTCGATGTGAAACCCAGCTTTGAAAATGTGACAAAAAGGAATTTCTTTTCGTGACTGCCTAAAGACTGTAGTGGCGTCTCACTACCGGGCTTGATAGGGTTCACGACGACACGGAGAACCGTGTATGCCTTAGGTGGACTGGTGCCTGTGTTACTTCCACTCGGATTCCCGCCCGAGTGATCTGTGTGTGTTGGCCACCAGGGTTCCTCACCCTTACGGGGGTGGGTGAGTTGGTTTGCCAGGTCCCACAGACTTGGGTGCGTGGGTTGGCCTGCCAGGGATCCTCACCCTTACGGGGGTGGGTGAGTTGGCTTGCCATGGTCCCACACCCTATGGGTGAGCGAGTTGGCTTGCTAGGGATCCTTACCCTTACGAGGGTGGGTAAGTTGGCTTGCCATGGTTCCTCATCCTTAAGACCAGTTATACTTGTTGTATGTAGATTTCAAAAGAGAAGAATTTTCAAAAGGGGATTTCTACAAAAAGGACTTTGGTTTTCAAAAAGGGTTCTTCCAAAATAGTTTTCGAACTTTAACTTAAAAGACACACAACCTATATATATACCACTATATATTATCACTAAGGTAAGCTTGTGAAAGTTTGAGGACTTCCTACAAGGATGATGGATCATGCTTATCCAGATGTGGTACACCATCTGAGACCTTTCTAGGAGTTCTTGTCTTTCGGGCAGTATGGGACGTCAGTGAGACAGGTGTATCTAGGGAAGTCTGGGAAGTCACGATTATTTCCTGGTAAACTATGTTTGTTGGTGGTGTTGAGTAACTAGTTTAGCTGAGGTTCGCATGCTTGCCCGATTGGTGTTAGACGCGGGGGAAGGTTGTCGGGGAACCTTCTCTAGATTAGTTGGGGGCCCTTGTCTAGTCTGCAGTTGTCAAATTGTGCGCACTTGGTATCTGATCTTGAAGTAATTCTGACCGGGGTAACTCGATCGTGTTCCTTGGCTATGCTAGCAGAAGTACACTACTATTGTTTGTATATGTGTATGCAGGATTTTTTTTGATGTTTCAATCAACTATATAATATGCATTGCTTTTATAAATGCTTTTGAGATGTTATCAGATTAATCGATGCATGTGATGGTATTAGGATGGTTGATCTACCTACTGAGTTTCTCACCCAATTATTCTCGTGGTTTACAGTTGACGTTTGAGGATCGAGTTAGGATCCTTAGTGGCGCTATGACAAGGTTTACTGGGCGAGGGATTCCTTATTTTGTGGTGGATGTAGGTCTCCCTCTTTTCAGTCATGGTGGATGATTTTCTACCTCTATTTTGTTAACTTTGAGACTCATGTTTTATGGCTCGACTGTGAGCCTTATGTTACTTTTGTTTATATAAATGTGACTTTTACTTTATCTTTTTCTCGCTATATATATTTTGACAGGAAACAACAAACCTAACTATATATTATATCACAAATATATCTATGTTAAGTGGAAGAATGAATGTTATAGTTATTTGCAGGTGACTTAAAGGATGGGATAATTTTAGACAATGTTGTCTTGACAGGTCCCTCCTGGTCCTACATCGTTGGGATTTCAGTTGAGAAAAAAAATGGGTGGCAATTTTGTGCATACCTTTAGCTTCTTTTGCTTCTGCTATGTATATTATTGTATTCACTGTGTTTATCAGGTGACAAAAGGTCTAGTTTACAGGGGAGACTCTACTGGATTTGAGTCTCGTTTTAGACTGATGGTAATGTCCCTTGTTTTGGGGTACGGGGCGTTACACCCATCCTGGTCTCTTCCTCCTCTTTTGCTGACTGCTTACCGTATCATCCTTGACAAGGAGTTTTTCCTTGAGTTGCGGCTTGAATAGAATTCAAACCTGTCTTTGGGGACACACTGTAACTCTATGTGGTCCAGCACAAAAGAACCATCTCAATGCTGGTTTCTGTCTTGAAGTCGAAGCCTGACTGCCCTTCGACCCTGCACTATTACTATTCTTCCTTTCACCACCATAGTTCTTACCCTTATTATTGTATTCTGGTTTACCACTACCCCAGTGATCTTCTTCTTGTCAAGCTCATTGACGGTCATGTAATCCGTTAACCGTTCTGCTGCGTCCTGAGCCGATGGTAGATCTTGGACACGTTGCCTCTGCAACTCTGTTTGTGACCATGGCTTCAATCCTTCTATGAAATAGAAGAGCTTGTCTTTCTCTGACATGTCCCTGATGTCCAACATCAAGGCCGAAAACTGCTTGACATAGTCGCGCACCATGCCAGTGTGCCGTAGTTGCCGAAGCTTCTTATGAGCCATATATTGAATATTCTCGGGCAAAAACTGGGCCTTAAGCTCTCTCTTAAGGTCTTCCCATGCTTCAATAGCCACCCCTACTAGCCTAAATCTCCTCATAACGTGTCCTCTACCACAACTTGGCATCACCAGTCAAGTATATGGTGGTCGTGGACACCTTCGCCTCTTCCGTGTCGGGCCTAACGACCCTAAAGTACTGTTCAATATCGAAAAGGAAGTTCTCAAGCTCCTTTCCATCTCTGGCACCTCCATAGCATCGTGAATCTGGAACATGTACTCTAGATGTAGCTTAATTGGGAGCTTGTGCGTCATTACCGAATAGCCGCATTAGCACCTGAACTTGTGTTGTAAGCCCTTATACGCTACGCTGCAACGTTTGCACTGAGGTCTCTGTATCGTCATTCAGATTAGTTACCTTACCGGCTAATGCCTGGTGGTCCATTTCCAGGTTGGTGGCCCGTAGCTCTAGGTCATCTAAGCGCTCCTTGGTGGTCCGTTGTGCCGCCATGTTTGAGCTCAACCACAGCTCGAATACCAAATGTCACGCGACGTTTCTATTCTTAGACACGCCCGTGTGGCACTAGTGTGTTATAGTCAAAGTTACGTACAGTAGTCAGCCAACTAAATGAATATTAACGAAGCTTCAAATTCTGCAAGGAACAAGGCAAAGCAACAAAGTGAATATTATTAATATGTCAACTGAATATACAAGTACGGGACAAGGACACCAACTCCTATATTAACACTAGGAGAGTAAGCTTCACAAGAATGTGCCCTTAGCTTCAAGATTCTCCCACTCAGGCTACCTCCCCTACAAGGTAGATAATTTACCTTTTTAACTTTTACAAAAGGAAACATCAAAACAAGAGACTAATCATACTCTTTTCTGGCCCGATGGATGAATATTTATTTTGACGCTTGAATATTCATCTTTACAACACTTGGACATACAAGCTATCCTATAAATATATATGACTGGACTCCGCAAATACATGCATATACAAAAAGGTCCTAAGTACATTCTAGACTACGACTAGACACTACATATGTACAGGACACGGATCATGGCCATGCGTACAGCGCTGGACAAGTGATTGTGACACTTGGCATAGGAAATCTGCAGTGAAGTCCGTTGCTATCTGATTGTTATTGGAGAAATGTTCTTCGTCTACTGAGTTTTTACATTGAATTAGTGTTTAATTCCTTCTACTCAAGAGGGTTCTTCTCCCTCCTCCCCATCTATTTCTAGCAGAATTTTTGAAGAACATTGCGTAATCTTCCTTTCATGTATGGGCATGCCCGTAGATGCCTTTTCCATTCAACGACCAGCATCTTAAAGGCCTTTATCTAATACCTGACTTATATTTTATACTAATCCACTCCAAATACCCATGAAATCTGCTATTGTTATGATGCTAACCAATCTTCTTCCCAAGCCTGACACATATACCTTAGGAGTTTCATTACACTAGCTAGGAATCGTTTGATAGGGGACAGCGTTGGAAGTTGAAGGTAGTAGGGTTGATCGAATCATTTATGACGTGATAAATCTAACGAAATTGCCTGGACTGCTCCACTAGAAGAACGGTGGAAATGTAACAGAGTGATTACCCTGGATCTGCTGTTCGCTGTCTCTAGCAACGATATTATCTACGAACCTGGTGAACATCCTGACCATGTCATCGTTATTAAGGTATTTAATTTAATTTAACCCCACCCTAAAGTGTACGTTAAGATCCTTCACTTTACCCTGCGCACATTAGCATTGTCTAATTTATTGTATTTTTATGTTATATGTTTAGTATGTGCCGTACGTGGGAGATAGCAAGAGGGCTATGGATGAGTATACCTCGGAGATATTCATGGGTGGAAAAAGCACAAAGGAGCTACAACTCTAGACATATGAGGAGTTTGGAGTTCGCGGTGTTTCAATGAAACTTGGGCTGTATGTGAAGGACTCAAACTAATCCAGCATTTCACAAGATGAAAGACTTGGCTTGAATGTGACTCGACCTATGCAGACACCTCCATCCCATGGCCGCTCTAGATCGAAAGCATCAGAGCAACACCCAAGAAGGGAATTCGGCAACAACTCGTAGGTGGAGGTGTTGCGATCGAGTTTTATTAAGGTGGTTGTTACTTGTTAGGGCATCTCCCATGTAATCTGTTCGTGTACTTAACTAATGTCCTTGCCTCGGATTCTAGTTGTGTATTATTCACCTGTGGTTGCAGGTACACCGGTGCACCACCCTTTTTCCTTGTTCAGTGTAATAGAAGCAAAGGTTTTTTTTTGTGTGTCCAATAGAGTCCTCAGTACACGCTGAAATCAAACTTTGGCGCACGTTAACAAAGCCTTTTTAATGACCAAAAGATTCAATATATAGTTTTTTTTTAATTCATTTAGTAAACAAGATTTCTAATAAGGGTGAAATACCTTTTTTTAAAGCTTTTTTAAATCTGTTTTGTCATTTTTAAACTTTTTTAAATCTCTTTAGTATATTCCTTCTTTTTCAATATTCCTGTTTTATCCTTATTATATTTCTCAATCACCTTTTTTGCCTTTTTCTAACTTGTACAGTTGTACGAATAAGAAAATTAAGTATCTTTTTTGTATTTAAACTTCAAAATGTTATATCTCTTAAACTAAAATTCAAATTTTGACAAAATTCATATATATATTTGGAAAGCACTTTTCGAGATCTTCGAAACTAGACCAGTTAAGAAAGGATTTTGAAAAAAAAAAATTCACGTAATATATGCAAAATATTTGTACATATGCATAAAAAATGCAAAAATATTTTTGCTTATTGTATTAAACTTCTGAATCTCGAGAAGATTTTCCAATTTCTTAAGCATCTTAGAATCCACTTTCCTTTGGTTTTTCTGAATCTCGAGAAGGTTTTTCCAGTTCAGAGTTCAATTCACCTTTGAATTTCTAAAATTCATGTACGCTTGTCTTCAAGTCACGTGCATCTTCTAGTTCCAAAGTTCGAAAATCTCTTCGAAGGCCACCTACTGCTTTCGGGACGAAAACGGGAAGAAAATCGAGTAGGAATTCGCCAGTGAAACCTATCAAAACTAGAAAACTAGAGAAATAAGAATGAATCTTTGCCCAAATCTCCGGTCAAATCCAAGAAGCATTCAGATATATACTCAATACTCTTAAACTCTTTACGATTCATTGTTTAAAGATAGTGCATTCAAGCATTGTAATTCTTTTCAAAAAGCAATAAATAGTAAACCTTTAAAACCAAAAACTTGTTTTTATCATCAAAATAGTATCAATGTAGCGTGTCTCTAAAGGAGTATGCTCTTTAGCATAACTCCATAGAACGCTATATAATATTAGATAGTATTCGGGATAGTACAAGTCTTTCCAATTCAAAAATGAGAGGGAACTCCACGATTGACATCATGATTAATTCGTAGAGAACTCAAGCAAAACCGGCACGAATCGTCAATATCTTACAAAACCAGCACGAATCGTTAATATCTCACAAAATCGGCACGAATCGTTAATCTTCAAAACTCCTTCCAATAGGAGAGAAACGTCAAAACTCCGCTCACGAGGAGGTTTCTTTTACAAAACCTGCACAAATTGTTAATCAATCTCTTTACAAAACTCCTTCCAATAAGGAGATAAGCGAGGGAACTCCAACCACGAGGAGGTCCCACTTACAAAACTGACATGAATCGTTAATCACAATCTTTCAGAGCTCCTTTTAATAAGGACACATCACTTGAGTTATGACCATTATCTATGAGACGCCGAGTTCTCTCTAAAATAAGGAATAGTTGTAACCCAACCACTAGTATGAGTCGTTCTTAAGGCGAGAGATACTAAGATCTTCCAGAGCATGAGCAATCCGCCTAAGCCCTCCCAAGTTCTGAGGCATACAGTATAAGCAAAGAACAGGTAAATCACATTGTTATCTCCATTCGTTGAGATAATAGAAGCAGATGCCAGATAATTTACACTAACGTATTTATCTTTCCTATTTAATTCTCTTATAAAAACTGAACTAACTGTTTTCTTATGCAGGAAAGTTCGTACACTATGTGCACACAAGATGAGACACTAATGCAGATATCTAATAAAATACCCCAATTACGAAGTACAAACCGATTAACGCCGGGCGGTCGTCAGGTGCTAACACCTTCCGGACCCGTAACCAGGACCCCAAATCCCAAATCTCTACTAACACTACATCGCATACCGAGTCAAATAGAATGAGATGTCCAAATATGCTACGCACGTTTCTCTTACGCGTGCTTCGCACGCACCCACACACACGCCCTTGGATCCACTCCAAGCGACTCCACTGTCAAATGTAAATCATGTGTAAATAAATAACTATGGCCACAGAACACATTCGGTATTTCGTAAAAGAACATAAGGTTATTTTGGTCATTTACTATGGCCACTGGATACATCTGGTATTTCTTAAAGGGTGAATGACAAACTTGTCTCAAAAACCTTAAAGAGTCAAGGACAAACTTGTCTATTTGTAAAAGTGAATGGGTTGAATAAGTCGTAGCCGTCGGATGAATTAAGTGGATCTTCATTAATAAGTCGTAGCTTTCGGATGGATTAAGTCGATCGTCATTAAAATTGTAAGTAGGGCCATTTCAGTAACTCAACATAACTTGATGGATTGAAATAGAGCCGTTGATGGGGAATAAAATTTTTTTTTTTCATATATTTTAGTTTATTTTGGTCATTTATATAATAATAAAGTTATAAAATGACCATTTTAACTTCAATATAACCGAAATAGTTGAAGGAGAATAAAAAAATATAACCGAAATCGTTGAAGGAGAATAAAAAAAAAGATGCATTGATATCTTTTAGCCCGTGATAGCTATACATAAAAAGATATATATAGATGGGAGCATGTTTGGGTGTGGATATGAGCAGCCTCAAAAATACCGTTAAAAGAGCAGAGTAAGGTAAGTTAAATTTGTGTGCATGCAAAAATGGGGACAACGAGAACCAATTTCTACAAGAATCCTTCCTTCGCTTACAACAGAGATTTCAGTCTCTCTTCTGTTCTTCAAAATCTCAGAGGTCTTATAATTTTCAGAATACACCCTTCTTCTGATTTCTTCGCCTTTTCTTTTAGTTTTCCTACTCACTGTTAGGGTTTCTTTTACTTATTGTGTTTCCCTGTCTCAGCGTACAATCTAGCAACCGGGAATTCTTCTCCTCCAATCGAAGATTCACATCCCATTGATCAGAAGAAATTCCGTAAACGCCTCCATGATCAAAGACCGAAGTCTGATCAAGATGAGAGAAGTTTAGACGAGAATTATGGGCCTCTCTCTCATGAGAATTACATTGATAAGAGAAGGCAAGTCGATTGAATTGTTTATTTATTTGTAACATATCTACAATCATAATTATTTGTATGAAATGTATTGATATTTAAGTTGTTTTAGATTTGTTTGGTTGCAAGTCTTTGCTTACTCTTTAGATTTTTTTTAGCTCTGCAGGAAAGAAATTGGGTCGTCTCAGGTTTATCAGGAATTGACTCCAGATGTATTGGTAATCCTTTTAGTTTTGGTTTCTAGGAATCTTTGGACTTGGGTTTTGGAATTTATATGGTTTGATGAATTATTGGTTTGGTGTTCGCGCAGGAAAATTTCAATTCGAGTTTTCAACCTTTGGTACAATATGAAAGTAGGTTTTTTGAAACCAATTTCCGTTGATTTCTTATTTGATTGTTATTTTCTTAATTTAATTGTGTATTATTGGGAAAAAAAAGTAGATTAATAGTTATGTTTCTAATGAAATCTCAGGTGATGAACGCACTTCTTCAGGAGAGCATGAAGAGAAACACGATGCACCAAGTTCTGGTTCGTTTTTTTATTCCACTTGGATTTGAATGAAAGTGTCTTTTTTCTTTTTTGCTTTTCTTAGTTGAATTTTGTCAGTGTATTTTATTCCTTTTTTCATGTTACATTTATTCCAAAAATTTCATAACTTCCTCAGTAGTTTAGCTACCAATTGTCTCTCTACAAGAATGTAGACCCAAATACAAAATCAGAAAGTAGTGAAGAATGAAGTGATTGGTTACAAGAAACTCGTTAGAGCCTTACCCAAACTTCTCTATTTGGCAAATACTATTTAGGGCTTGCACCTTGTCTTGTAATTAGCTGCACCCATATCTCAGTTTCTAAACATCCTAGGTTCGTTTGTTGACCTATGGACTATCTATTGTTACTGATCCAAATAGTGGGTGGATGGGTGGGTGTAGGACAAACTGGAAGGTTCTATTTCTTAGAGAAACTAGACAAGGTTGTCTGAGTATTAGAATTTCAAATGAGATCTGCAGCTACACTTTGAAGCTTCAACAATCTGGATGTATATTCCAGATTCAACTTTTAGGTGAATCAAGTGGCATACTAGGCCAATTTGCTCTTAATTTTACAGAAGTATGGAATTTTGTCCCATGTGGATTGAACTCGTTTTAGACTAGGCAACTATGCTATTTCCCATAGGTTAGATTCAAATGTGATAATGTACTGTATACACATACACAAACTGGACAGAGTGTTAATAAATGATAGGTAAACATGTAGACAAATATATCGGAAACGAAGATAATAACAGACGGTACACTTGATCTTAGCCGAAAGGCTAAGAAAGGCTGATATGTGGGATACGATCTGCTTGACTAAGAGAAGAGGTTGGGGTGTTAGAAGCCTTAAGTTGAGGAAAATTTCTCTCTTTTGTAGTTGATTTTGGAGATTAGGTCGTCCTCGACTAACCTTTGGAAGCAATCCATCTTGGAAAATATCAAAACACTGCTCTGAAATTGCTGGTTGTTTTCTTCATTAAAAAAAATTACTGGTTGTTTTTTTGAGTCCTTCCTCATCTTTTAGGAGGGGTTTGTGGGAAGGTATTTATTGTACTCATCATAGATTCGAAGAAGGTAGGTTTGAGGTGGTTTTTGGTGCATTTTTCCTCTTTTCGGCCAGTTGGTGTGGGGATAGACCACTGTGCTCAGTCTACCTATCACTTTACTCCATTTATGGGGAGAAAGATCAGCTATTGCCACTTGTCTGGCCTAGTAGGAAGTTGGGATTATGGGCTTAGATGTAATGCGAACAATTGCTGACTGGGAACTGCATGAGGCTGGTTCTCTTCTAGGGGATCTGGGTTATTTTGCCTTGAAAATGGGGAAGACTTGCTGTTTCAGTAAGGGGTAACAAGTTTTTGATCAATACCATTAAGAGCGAATATACTATTACATCCTTTGATGAGTTTTTGGTTCAGGGGACAAGCCACCTTCACTCTACAAGTCACTTTGGAATTTTGGATTTTTAACTCTTCCGTCATTCTACAGGTGCTTGCTTTATGAAAAAGAAAAGGAAATTTTTCCCATTTGTTTGTTTTCTCTCTTTACGAACAGGCTATGTGGGCTTGATCCTTTCAGAATGTGGTGGTGCTTTCCAGGTGATCTTGTTGACCTTCTTCAACCGTCTAGGATTCTTTTATTCCAAGGCAATGTTCTCTGGTGTCTGAGTCTCTTCAACATTTGTCAGAGAGTATGGGAGGAGAGGAACTGATGTCTTTGCGATAGCGCAGAGGGATCTTGGCACAATTTGTTGCTGAAGGATCTTGCTTCTTTTCTATTACATTTCAACTGTGGGGCTCTTTAGGGGTCTCTTTTTCGGGGCATGAGTAGTATCTATTTGTAACTGAATTTGATTGGTAAGGCAAGCAGCTCGCTGCCTCCTTTCTTGTCCAGTTTTTGTGTGTTTGCTGGGTCTCTGTCTTGGATTTATGTCGTAGTTCTAACACCTTGTAGAGCCTTTCCTCTTTCTAATAAATTATTTTTCCAATAAATATATACTGTGATAGTTTTGTTCCTTGTGTTCTTAGGTAGGCAACCTGGTTTCATTGATGTGCTGCTTTTTACATTTGCTTATACTATGTTTGGATTGTTTGACAAAGATCTCAATTATGCCACTACCTGAATATAATTGCTTCATACAGATTATCTGGATGAGGCTGATCGTATTAAGAAAAGAGTTGAGCAACGATTTCCTGTCCCAGGGGAACCTGCTTGTGTGGTATGTGGGAGATATGGAGAGTATATATGCAATGAGGTCAGTTATGTTGGCATTGGATTTATCTTTTTGTTATCTTCTACTCCTGGACCCTGTATATGATATGATTCCCTTTGATACAGACTGGCGATGATATCTGCAGTGCTGATTGCAAAGCTGAGCTGCTTATCGAAAAAAATGGCAAAGCTGAGCTACTGAAAGCTCAAAGTCTTGACTTGGCTAAGGTTTTCCTGCCTACAACTTTGGCTTCGTATTTAATAAATTCTACTCCATTTTCTAAAATTTTGTGGTGCCATCGTTCCGAACACATGTCCGCCCACCTATTCAAACAAATCATGATTTCTTCAACTAGTATTCTTTTGACTATTATTTACATATATGATTTATATGCTTTCGATGTATGTCATCTTATTCAAATACTTTTATTGTTAGACAATAAAAGGTGCCCATGTTGCTTATGTCTAAAATGGATAATTGTAGCTAAATATATTTATACATCATTTCTCAGGGAGTCATTAGCTGTCAAGATTCTCTTCTCAGCTTGTCTGGTCATAAACGCATGTTACAACTGTCTGAGTTTAATGAGGATGATTGGGATTTTGGACGGAACCGATGGACCAAGAAAAGATCCAGCCTATGTACATATGAATGGTACATTTGTTGTCTACTAATTTTTTTTTTTACTATGGTACCCTTGCTTTAGGAGAAGTTTCCAGCCACAATAATCTTGTATTAGGGTTCCTGCCATTAATTCGCCTTGTTAAAGCCATATGCAGGGATAATCGTGATGGAGCTGGTTTGAGGACATTATTTTACTAAAAACACTTGTTTATTTTGCTTATATATATATATACTAGATACTCCTTGTTCCTTCATATCCCATATTTATGCGTATTTTTAATTGTTGAATTTGTGAATATAGTTGGAAATGTCAGAAGCCTGGCCACCTGGCAGAGGATTGTCTGGTGACAACATGCATTTCTCCATCTTCTTCTACTTCAACATGCAGCCAGGTTCTACTTCTCATTTTTTCAATTAAAAGTTGCCCACTGGTTTCAGTTGGCACCATATCTCACTCTTTATGGTGGACTGGTAGTCATATTGACTTATCGAGTAAAATTATGTTCTTTTACCTTCATGTAGGTGCCAATGGGAGCTTGCAACTCTAGTTCCATATCCAGAGATCTTCTTGCACTGTACAGAAGGTTTACACAGTTCTCATTCATGTGGTTTACTTTTAGCCAATGATTCTCGTTTGCTAGTTAACCCTCAAAAGAACTATAAGTTTCCTTTAAACGCTTGTAAAAAGTTATAGTTTCAGCAGATATCTTGAAATTCACAAGTATGCCCTGCAAGCTTGTTGAAGTTGGAGATGGATGTTGATATATTATCATTTTATTTTTTCTGTTCCCAAGGTTGATTCACATCACAGTTTTGTGTCTATCCATTTGTGCAGATGCCACCAAATAGGGAAAAGCTTGCGAACTGCAAAATGCAATATATGCCGAGCCTCATCAAGTTTGGCAATGTGCCTTGATTGTAGCGTCATTTTTTGTGACAGGTGTAAGCACTACTATTATTAGTGATCTTGGATTATTTCTTATAGCTAATTCGTTATTTTTAATTTTGAATATTGCGGTATAAGGCCAGAAATTGAAGGATTCTCCTCTACAGTGCAGGTCATCTGAATGAGCACATTACATCACATCCTTCTCATCGACAGTTTTACTCTTACAAGCTCCAGCGATTGGTGAGTACATCTACTGGTCACTATAGACGCATCAAAGAAAATCAAAGACAAGCAAGTGTTTATTGTCGTTCCTTCTTTTTTTTTCTTTTTTGTTTTGTTTTTCCGGTGAAAATTAATAATATGGCATTAACGGGAGGTTGAAGAAATTTTGTCTTGGAAACAAGTCCCAACTTGGAATTCTGGTGTTTCAAATTGTTAGAAGAGTTAAGGCTGTGTTTGATAGCAAAGAAATGTGTTCCGTGGAAATATGTTCATTTTTACCAATTCCACAGAAGTATATTCCTTGGGGTGGCCAAGGAAGCTTATTCCATGGAATTACATTGAAAACCAGCTTCTTTTTCACTCTTTTAAGTGACTGGGCCCCCAGTCCCATGGAATTTAAATTGCAAACAAACAGCGGAATTTGTTTTGTTTCCGCAAAACTTACCCAATTCTGTAGAAATCAAATGCAATCAAACACAGACTAAGGGACTTTGCATGTGGAATCTCAACAACGGGAGATGAAAATATAGGAAAATTGATCTTTTACTTTTCCATCCTGTCTTTGTGTTTGCCCATGTCTTTTCAATCTTTTTGTTTAAGGAGCCTTTTTTGGCTTTTCAATAACAACTGGCTTGTCACAAACTGTGTCTGATGGGATATTTGTTGGAATTCTGAAACTAGGATAATGGGATATCCACCTTTCCTTTCTGACCTAGATAATTTATCCAGAAATAAAGTATGCTTGTGATTGGCCACCATTAAATATTAAGATTATGGATTGGTTTAGAATCTCTATCATATGATGTTCATTGATTTTGTCTCTTATATACTTAATCCTTTTGACATAGGTGAAATGCTGTAAATCAACATGCAACGTGACTGACATCAAGGATCTCTTAGTTTGCCACTACTGCCTTGATAAAGCGTTTGACAAGTTCTATGATATGTACACTGCGACATGGTTTGTAATCTCTAGAGCTAGCACCACCTTTTTTTCTTTTTGTATAGGTTTTCCTATAGGAGACATCTTTATAGGAGTTCACAATAATTTTTCCTTTTACCTAGATTGGAAGTGGGAAAAATATACAGTTTTCTGAAAATCGGAATACTTGGTTTGATATTGACTTGGTCTTTCACCAAACTAAAAGAGGTTGACCTGATCTTAATTTAATTTTTGCCAAACGTACTTGAAGGAAAATCCTCAAATACCATTTTTCGTTCACATTCCCCTGAGAGAATCCATTTTTCATAACTTAGGTGGTGAGATTGTGTGCCTGCTGTGGTAGGACTGAAGTTTCTGTCTGTTCTATCTATATGGCTTGCCATATCTAAATTGTTGTTTATACAGGACTTGCCATTTCTTCATCCATTCCTTTTTATGAATATATACAAAAGAAATGTTCATCGCTATAATATTAGTACTTGAAATATTGCAGGGGGGTTTTAATGTACAAATAGGGGTTACTTGGGTTTATACTTATATGGGAATTGGCCCATGTAGGATATTGCTAGGTCTGCACGTTAATGAATCTAATAATATGTCAATATGATAATAAGCTTTTTTCTGCATTATACATCCTTTTCAATCATCTAGGAGTATGCCATGGGGCTGGATTTTATCATTTTGGGTTGCCTAAGCAGGAAAGGAGCTGGACTTTCAATAATCTGGGGTTCCATTTGCTGTGACGAACATTTCACTTGGTAATTTTGTTTCTGTGCCTTTCGACTTTTTCTTTATTGTGCAGAAAAAAGCTGAATGCCATAGGTTAAAAAGCTTAGCACCTCTGGTTGTTATATAATAGAGAATGGAAAGATACTCAAAATCCTATGGCCCATTTGGTTCACGATTCAAAAACTTGTTTTCAAAAACTAATTTACACCTAAATTAACTACATTTTGTATCACATCTAAAACTGTTTTTTTGACTTTACTATAAAATCCTAAATGATTTCATTGAAAACAAAGAAAACATTTTTTTGTTTTATAAAATCCTACATAATTTTATTGTAAATCCTAAAACAGTTTTGGATGGAATACAAAATGCATATTAGTTTAGGTATAAATTAGTTTTTGATAACAAGTTTTTGGATCACAAACCACAGGCACCGGATGAATTGCGCGAGTGCAGATGTAGATGGAAGTGCCTATATTATTAGGAGTCATGCGAACAAGTTCTCTCAGCTTAGTGATTTCATTTTCTGACTGCCTCCTGGAAGTGCCTGACTTTCATCTAATTGCTGGGTAGCTTTCCGTCTTTCCAATAAAATAAAACAACGGGACTTCTTTCTATTAGTTCTTGTACTGTCTTAAATATGTTCCATGGTTTTAAAAAGTTGATTATTTTTATTATGCAGTAATTTTAATCTGAAGGGTACGAGCGAAGATAAGTTCAAAAGTTTACAAGCATGCATGGTGGTTCAGATACTAGACCTCTTACACCATTATTGGAGAACATTTCGTTATCCGAACTATCTGATAATTCACTTTCTTTTGGCTGGTTGGGAAGAAGGAAATAACAAGTTAGAAAGAGGTAAAGTTATTGTATTATTAGAATCATCTGATCTGTTATGTGTTTTGGAGAAAAGATAGTGAAGAGAACAAATTCAACCAAGAATCTCACTTCCTAACACCGGACTTGGTGACCTTAAGGCTCTTGTGAACAACACTCAGTCTTACAAGTTGCAAGGGCGAAAGTTGTAACCCTTTTCTGGTTTCCAAAAACAAAGGAGAGAGTGGAGATTTGGGGAGGATTTCAAATTCTCAATTGTTCTAAAAGTGGGTATGTTGCAGTTCTCAGGATTGGAGCTTTACAAATGCAGCCTATTTTGAACCAATAGTAAGCAGGGTTCTAGAAGCAAATTGATCTGGGGCACGTGCCCTAGCTGGTTACTGTGCAGCTCTGCCACAGTTTGGGTCCTTTGGGAGTTCAAACTTCAAATTTTTCAAATTTTTATTTTACCTACATATGTATTGTTTGTTAACCAAAAAAAAAACCTATATATTGTTGTTGCCATTTAATTTTATAACTTGTAACTTATTTATGTCTACTTAGTTTTAAATTATTACATGGTTGTACTTGAACTGCATATACTTAGGTGTGAGGTAGCTATATATAGACCTGGATTCTTAATTGGACTTGTGGGAAGAACCATTAATTTTAATACCAAATTCTTTTTTGTTTTGTTGCAGACATTGGTGAAAGCGGGAATTGAATCCAGGTCTTGAAGATCCACCGTCAACGACTTTACCATCTTAGCTGAGAGGCACCTTTAGTTTTGGTACCAAACTCTTAGATATAATCATATTGTTTTGATGTATTACCGTATGTAGCAAAAGAAACAAATGAACACAATCCTTTACATTTCAGCGGGTATGCTGTGCATGGTCTTTTTTATTTTTTGCAAAAAAAATTTAACATTCTGTTTGGATGAGGGATTCTAGGTAGGGATTTTGTAGGGACTAGGGATTTGGTGGAAAACTAGTAAGAAATCATGTTATAAATCTAACTAGTTTTTCACCAAATTTTTGGTCCCCACAAAATCCCTCCTTAAAATTCTCTGTCCAAACAGGTTATACTGGAAGCAAAAGCTATTAACTTGCCCCCGCTTGGTACCATAGTAAACATTTGCAGTTTGCAAATGTTTACGGCAACAAACGTTCGCAACATAAACCTTTCCTAGTGCTTGGTACACCATGTGCAAATTTAATGTAACTATTTACGGTTGCTTGGTGTGCTTTTGCAAAATGCAAATGCAAAAACAACCAAATTTGTTTTGCTTTTATTCAAGTGCATAATTTATAATTTGTTATATGTTGGCAAGTGGCTGCCCACTATGGAGACACCTAGCTCAGGTGTCAAACTCTTAAGTTATAAGAGGACACCAAGCTCCTTTCTAGGTGAGTCATCACTTAATGTGTCACCATTTTAAGACTTGTATTGCCACCACTTGACACATGCCATGACATGTGTCAACTTTATGGGCATCCTCCCTACCTATAAATAGGTATTACTTCCTATTGTTTTGTATCAAGTTGTAGTAAGAGATACATATTCTAGTGAATGAAATAAAGCTCTCTCCCTACTTCTTTCCTCTCCCGTTTACATTTTAGTACTTACAACAATTAGTGTAGTCAATTTCTATAACATAATTAAATGGTTAAAGAAATATTTTTAATTAAAAAAAAAGTTTTAAAATTATGATAGTTTAATGGAGATAAGTAGATAACTTCCATTCTAAAGAAAACTTGGCAGAGCAAGAAGGTGATGCCACTCCTAGTGGCATGAAAACGATGCATTAAGGAGACATGGACTTCAAGTTTTAGCAAGAGACTGAAAATACCAACTATTTTTAGATAGCATCCTTCGCACAAATGATTCTATTTGTCCTCTCAGCCCCAAAAACTATTTCCCATCTTTTCCTTAAATGTGAATTTGCAAGAGCAGTGTGGGGCGTTTACTTTAGACTAGGGTTCCACTCCACCTCACCTTTTTTCAGTTCAACAATTCTTTTCTAGAGTGGGTTAATCAGTGGTTCAATTTTCCTGTATTTGATCTCAACAGTGATAGGTTTTATTTGGTTTTATTTTATAACAATCTAATTATAATAAGCCCTCTACTTTGTTTCGTAGACCACCTCTGCCTCTCCTGTCCAACCACATTCTTATACTAAAGATTAATTTTGATCGTCTTTCTCTATTAATAATTCGTTGGCTGGAGTTGGGTTTTTAGCTCGAGACTTTGCAGGAAAATGTAGTAGAGCATGTGTTAGAGCTGAGAATCCCGAGAATTAGCAGAAGCTTTGGCGTTGTTTGAGGCGGTAAACTGAGCTAGCTCCTCGCACATCAACCAAGTTTTTGTTTGAATGGGAATTTTAAGTAGGAATTTTGTGGAAACCAGGGATTTGATTGAAAACTAGTTAGATTTATAATATAATTTTTAATTAATTTTTTACCAAATCTCTAATCCCCATAACATTTCTACTTAAACTCCCCCATACAAACAAACAAGTTATAAAATAATTTTTTTTTCCCACCTCTCAACGATGAGGGAAGATCGTTCATATATTGGATGATATTTTTGCTTTCAGTATCTTTTGTCTATCTGTAGAAATGGCAATAGGCCAGCAGATAAACTTGGTAGATATGCTCGTGAGTCCCAATCTTGCTCCGTGGGATGGGATGACTAGCTTGCTTTATGATAGGATCACAATCGATCTTATCAAGGCCAGCACGAGCAACTGAAAAGTTGTTCAAATTCATTCTCGTAGTAAGCAAGATATCTTGTTTGCTCGTAACACCTCAAATTCTAATTATTGTATAAACCCGAATTCAAATTCATGACTCTATACCTTACAACCAAACATGTAAATTTTCACCTAAAATTAAGTCCAAACAAAATGAAAACTCATAAAATTTCAATCAATAACACGCTAGTTTAGACAATTAAAGAAGCACAAAAGTCAATTAATCAACACCAACAACAATAAATATAAGTTTGTCATATTTTTATGTTGAACTTTACTGCGGCTGCCTACGTACCCAAATAGGAGTTAAGGATAACGTAGTTCATCTTTTAATCCCACACAAGGCATTTACATCACTTTTTAACTTAAGTGCTAGTCCAACCAACTTTCACAATCCCTCAACAAATACAAATAAATATTCCTACATCTAACGACTGAAGTAGGTTATGTTCTTTAATTTAGTGGTTTTTGTCATTCAATAGTTTACTCAATATACCCCTCAATTTTTTTCAATTTGGTGGTCCACAAAATTAACCAATTATGCACTGAGTTGCCTTGTGTTACTTGGTAGCATTCAGCTCCTCTTGAACCAGATGGGGATCATTTGGGGCCCTTTGGAGCATAAGATGCAAACAGAGAAGAACGAGCCAACTACCCATCAATAGGGATCAAAATATCATCATAGTTGTTGTTAATATTCTAACTCATTTATTAGGTTAATCTTCACCCTACGTGTCATGAATAGTAGTTTCCACTTAACCGAAATCTTTAAAATTTGTGCCTTCTACAGGTCGTGAATATCAGTTAAAGATTATCTCGGTGTTTTTCTCATCACCACGATATATAAATTTTACATACATGTGCACACATGCAACTACATCTTAGAACCTAGATGAAACTTACAGCGTTAATAGCTTCCATTCCAAATAGACCATATACTCTAAAACAGTTTTCATTCATAGCTCTTATGCAAGATATAGTAAATTTTCACTCAATCATGTTCATCGCTTTCACCGTATACGAATTTGAATTTAATTCTCAATACATAATTTATAACCAACCAACTCTATGGCATCCAATTAGTACTAAAATCATTATCAGATTTATCACATTCAAGATACATACTAAAGCCATAATTAATTATCAAATTTACTAAGTTGAAGCTCTAGTTTAACCCAAAACAATAACATACAAGTAAGTTATAGTCTAACTATAACCAACACAGTAACAAACCAGCAGCTTGTAGCATGTCTAAAATTAGTACAACAATATATCATCATGTTACAACCTTTATACATTCAAATCAGTAACATTACAACAGCTTAGAATCTAACTATAGCCTGAACAACAATATATTAGGTTATTACATAAAAATAACCTTATCAGCAACATAACTTTATGTTTGAGGCCGAACGCAATCAAACTAGTAGCATAAAATTATTGTTGGAACCCACACTTGACCCGGATAGTCAAGTTAGTGCCTAAGTTTTATGTGGCACCCATTTAAGTGTCTTTAAATTGACCAGAGAAATAAAATTTCTCACATAAACCTTACATAAATGGTGGATTGCATGACAATACATAAAATAATTAATAAAAGTGTACCCATAATGTGTTATATTTGAAGGACACTGCTACGAGAACATAATTTTTTTTATGTTTGGGCCAAACATAAACATTGTGGGGCCTACATTACTACGATCCTGTAATACCCTGAAATTTTAGTTTGTAGAATTTACAAGTAACTCATGTTTTAAGTATGCCTATTTGGGTGTAAAGGTTTAAAATAAAATAAATTTTATAATATGCATTTAAAGTGCATAGAAATACATACTATGCCATAATAGAGTTTTCTTGAAAAAAAATATTAAATTAATTAATAAAATAATATTTTATTATTGAAAAAACATGGGCAGCAACTACAGTAGAGCCATCATCTACTGTAGCAGGTACCAAAAAATAATAATTTTATATTTAAATGAAAAATATTTTTTTAAAAAAATAATAATTAAGAAATAAATAAAATTTCCTATATAATCCCCTAATTCCTTACTATTTCTCCTCACAAACTTCTTCCCTCTTCTCTCTCACTTTTCTCTTAATTGTTTCTTCTTCTAAACTCCTAATATTTCTCTCTTAATACCTATATTATAAGAAGGTAATACCCATAAATACCATAAGTTTAACAATATATATATATATATATATATATATATATATATATGTGTGTGTGTGTGTGTGTGTGTGTGTGTGTGTGTGTGTGTGTGTGTGTGTGTGTGTGTGTGTGTGTGTGTGTGTGTATTGTATCAACAAGGTGATGAACTCAATGACCTACACCATTGGATCTGGAGATAGCGAATTAGGTAGGTGGGATCCCTACTATAAACAAAATCTTATTTTATGTTTTTGTTATGAAATGTATTTATCTTGTATTGTTACATTTATTTACTTAATGCAAAGGTTGATGTTTAATTCATGAAAATGAATTAGTTGAAGTTTATTATTGACTTATTATCTAGATTAAAAATAAATCTAGATAGTATCGGTAATAGGAGACCCCTATAACACCAGCAGGTACTGTTATTTTCTGACTTGAGGAGACGGTGGAAATTGATGAAATAGACCTAAAATAATGGTTAATTATTAAAGATTTAAAAAGAAAGATCTCTTTTTGGTGCATTAATATGGTAATTTTTGCAAGTTTTGAATCTAATAGTTTTGGATAGTTTGCACCTCCTGAGTTTTACTCACCCGCAAATTCTCCCCACAGGTTACATTGAGGGTGAAGGATTCAAAGATGTGCAGATTAAGAAGCAGATAGCTTGTTTTATTCAAATTTGTATAAATGTAACGGATTGATTAAACTACTATTCTATTACTTGGGATAAGAGTTATTTTGTATTAGTTCTTATTGTTTTAACATTCTTATGAACTTAGATGTTAGGTTTTAAATTGTATAATTTATATATTAATTTACTTTTAATTTTTGTGATAAATAATTGAAGAAATTAAGTTTTATACGAAATTGTATAATTCCCGTAATTCATACTGTCAGATTTAAAAAATAGTATTTTTGGACATGTTCCGGTCAAACTTGAGCCGAGTCTATTTCTGATAAAATTATAGATCTCGATTTTTTCTTTTCAAAAAGATCTTGTAACACATAGTTTGGATTTCTAGTTAAAGAGTAATTTCTCTTCAAAATTACTGATCTTAATTGTTAAAAAGCTAAAATTATATTTTTTGAGTTTTTATACGTCTGTATCAGTACTTTGGACGCATATTTGGACCCTTTATGGTCCGAATTGGCATTGGGATATCTATTGAAGTTGTAAATCTATGAATCTAGTTTTTAAAATAGGTTTATTTATAAGATTCTTATTTGCAGTTAAGTAGATATGTCTAATTTACTCAACTATATGGAGTTGAGTAGAAAATTATTTTTAAACATTAAATTTTTATCTTTCTTTTACTTGTCAAAAGGAATTGACTTAATTAGTGAATTGGCTTGACTTGACCAAGATCTAAGTTGACTTTGATTTAGATTTAGTTAACTTGGACCTAACCCTAAGGTAACTAATGTTAATTAAAGTTGACCATTACATAAATGTTTAAAATTCATTATCCTTCAAAAGTAAAGTAAATGAATTTTATTTTTCTATTTAAACTTACACTTCTATTACACTTATCACGCCTTAGTTTTCGGACTAGGTGAATCTGGTCGGATTCAAAGTACCAAAAATTCGACCCTATTCGCCGAGTCCGAAAACCAAGGCATGATAAGTGTAATAGAAATGTAAGTTTAAATAGAAAACTAAAACTCATTTACTTTACTTTTGAAAGGTAATGAATTTAAAATATTTAGATAATGGTCTACTTTGGTCAGAATTGGTTACCTTAAGGTCAAATCTAATTCAACTAAGTCTAAGTCAAAGCCAAGTCAAGTCAACCATTGTTTAGGTCAACTCCCTTTGATTCGCCAAAGTCAGTCCAAGTCAAAGAAAGATAAAGCTTAATGTTTGAATAAAATTTCGTGTCAACTGTACATAGTTGAGTAAAATAGACATATCTACTTAACTGTAAATCTGAATTGTACAAATAAATCCATTCTGAAAACTAAATTCACAAATCTACAACTTTATTAGAAATAGCCCGAGGCTAATTAGGAACATAAAGAGTCCAAATATACGTTTGAATTACTGATACGGATGTACAAAAACTCAGAAAACATAATTTTAGCTTTTTAACAATATTTGTAAAATAAGTAACTTTGAAGATAAATTAATCTCCAACCAGAAATCCAACATATGTGTTATAATACCTTTCAAAAATGAAAAAATTGAGATCTATAATTTTGAGAGAAATGGACTCGGCTCAATTTTGACCGGAACATGTCCAAAAATACTATTTTGTAAATCTGAGAGTATGAATTACATGAATTATACAATTTCGTATAAAACTTAATTTCTTCAATTATTTATCACAAAAATTAAAAGTAAATTAATACATAAATTATACAATTTAAAACTTAACATCTAAGTTTATAAAGATGTTGAAACAATAAGAATTAATACAAAATTACCCTTATCCCAAGTGATAGAATAGTAGTTTAATCCATCCGCTACATTTATACAAATTTGAATAACACAAGATATCTGCTTCTTAATCTACACATCTTTGAATCATTCACCCTCAATGTAACCTGAGGGGGGAATTTAGGGGTGAATAAAACTCAGTAGGTACAAACTATCTAAAAATACTAGATTTGAAATATACAAAAATCATCATATTAATGCACCAAAAAGAGATCTTTCTCTTTAAATCTTTAATAATTAACCATTATTTTAGGTCCATTTCATCGGTTTCCACCATTTTCTTAAGTCAGAAAACAACAGTACCTGCCCGTGTTATGGGGGTCTCCTATTATCGATATCATCTAAATTTATTTTTAATATAGATAATAAGTTATTAATAAACTTCCATTAATTCATTTTTATGAATAAAACATCAACCCTTGCATTAAGTAAATAAATGTAGCCATGCAAGATAAATACATTTTCTATGCATTTTCATAATAAAAGTATAAAATAAGATTTTATTAGTAGTAGGGATCCCACCTACCTGATTCGCTATCTCCAGATCTAATGGTGTTGGTCATTAAATTCATCACTTTGTATATATATATATATATATATATTGTTAAACTTATGATATTTATCGGTATAACCTCCTTATAATATAGGTAAGGAGAAATATTGGGGATTTAGAAGAAGAAATAATTAAGAGAGAAGAGGGAAGTATGATGACAAACAGTTGGTTCTCCGCATGTGTGCCTGCTACAGTAGATGATGGCTCTACTGTAGCAGTAACCCACATTTTTTCAATAATAAAATATTATTTTATTTTTTAATTAATTAATTTAATTATAATTATATTTTTTCGAGTACATATGAAATGAATTTTTCTTGCATGGTTACATTTATTTACTTAATGCAAGGGTTATTGTTTTTTTCATGAAAAAGAATTAATGGAAGTTTATTAATAATTTATTATCTAGATTAAAAACAAATCTAGATGGTAGCAGTCTAAGTCACCAGAGCGCGAAACGGGAGCAGGAGCAGGAGCAGGAGCGGGAGCGGGAGCGTCTAGTTAAAATTATCCTAAGGTTCGGAGCGCCCTCCAAGCGCCTGTGTGTATATATATAATTTCAACATACCCTATAAAAATAATTAACGTACTTAATATATTCATCATCTTTTGAGCTTCAATCATCTTTTTATGGGGTTAAAAGTTAAATTATGTGATTATTTTTTGGATACTCTGCATGACGAGGGGTAGCCATAATCTTCACAATAAATAATAACCCTTGGATCAACTCTTTTTGGCCCAACATGTGGGTGTAACCGGAGTCTGAGAAAAGATTGATAGAATATCTAAAATGTTATGAAGTTATTGGGTTATATAATATTAATTTACTTAAAACTTAAACTGCATCTTAAACTAGTGCATTTAATAATGGCATGTTGGTATTAATTATTTTATTTTGTTATTTAAATTTAAATTTATTATTTAAAATGAACCAAGTAGTTATATTGTTGTAATAAAGTTGAGATTCACTCAAGAGAACTTCAAGTTTTACTTTGTAAAGAATTTAGTCCCACATAGGATAAAATAAAGAGGGAAGACCTTTAAGTGGTCTTATAAATTATTTGTTATTGTTGTACATATCTATTGAATCAGTTTTAGTCTCACATTAGACAGAGCAAAGATGGGAGACCTCTACCTACTCTTATAAATATGTTTGTGCTGCATGCACAAATTGTATGGGAGGATTTTTTCAAGAGCACGGTTCCCAAAATTGGGTGCGCTGATTGAAATATCTCAGAGTATAGATCTATGACGGATCCGCCCCTAATCCACAAATTCGCAGATTGAGAGTGGGAGCATCCAACGGATTTGGTGTTTCCAGTTACTAAGGTATCGGTAATAGGAGACTCCCATAACACCTGCAAGGACCGTTGTTTTCCGACTTGAGAAAACGGTAGAAATCGATGAAATGGATCTAAAATAATAGTTAATTATTAAAGATTTAAAAAAGAAGATCTCTTTTTGGTTCATTACTATTGTGATTTTTGCATGTTCGAATCTAGTGTTTTTGGATAGTTTGTACCTACTGAGTTTTACTCACCCCCAAATTCCCTCCGCAGATTACATTAAGGGTGAAGGATTAAAAAATGTACAGATTAAGAAGCAGATAGCTTGTGTTATTCAAATTTGTTTAAATGTAGCGGATGGATTAAACTACTATTCTATCACTTGGGATATGGGTTATTTTGTATTAATTCTTATTGTTTTAACATTCTTATGAACTTAGATGTTAAGTTTTAAATTGTATAATTTATATATTAATTTGCTTTTAATTTTTGTGATAAATAATTGAAGAAATTAAGTTTTATACGAAATTATATCATTCCCGTAATTCATACTGTCAGATTTAAAAAACGGTATTTTTGGATATGTTCCGGTCAAAATTGAGCCGAGTCTATTTCTGATAAAATTATAGATCTCGATTTTTTCATTTTTAAAAAGGTATTATAACACGTATGTTAGATTTCTGGTTGGAGATTAATTTATCTTCAAAGTTACTTATTTTACAAATATTGTTAAAAAGCTAAAATTATGTTTTCTGAGTTTTTATACATCCGTATCAGTAATTCAAACGTATATTTGGGCCCTTTATGATCCGAATTGGCCTCGGGCTTAATAAAATTGTAGATATATGAATCTAGTTTTCAAAATGGGTTTATTTGTAAGATTCGGATTTACGGTTTAGTAGATATGCTTATTTTACTCAACTGTATGCAGTTGACACAAAAATTATTTTCAAACATTAAATTTTTATCTTTATTTGACTTGTTAAAAGGGATTGACTTAGACAGTGAATTGACTTGACTTGACAAAGACCTAAGTTCACTTTGACTTAGATTTAATTGACTTGGACCTAACCCTAAGGTAACCAATGTTGATTAAAGTTGACCATTACATAAATGTTTAAAATTTATTATCCTTCAAAAGTAAAGTAAATGAGTTTTATTTTTTATTTAAACTTACACTTCTAGTACACCTATTATGCCTTGGTTTTTGGACTCTGCGAATTGGATCAGATTCAAAGTACCGAAAATCGGGGTATGATAGATCCAAAGGCTCATATTTTGTGAGTATGATCTCCTCGCCATGTATATCATCCTTACAGAAAATCATTTAATTCTAAAACTTCTAACACCACCAAATATTGATTGGAACTTGATTTAAAATCAACGGTGGAAATAAGTAGTCAGGACTTCCATCTAATTTTTTATGAGGTTCTAAGTTTTAGAATGGGCCGATTTTTTGTGGGGATGATCTACATATTGAGGAGAACATATTCACCAAATATAAGTCCTTTGATCGTAGTCGTGTGGGTCCCATAATGTTTATGTTTGGCCCAAACATAAAAAAATTTATGTTCAAATGGCTTTTTCCATATTTGAAATATCTCTTAAAGCATGATTTCATAAATCCTCTTGTTAGCAAAATTGTTTTATATGCATTAGATTTGCAAATGAATTAAACTAATTCACAGATGAATAGTATTGTACGAATAGTAGTCACATGAATAGTATTATATAAATAATATTCTGTGAATAGTACTATATGAAAAATACTCCGTGAATAGTACTGAATGAACAGTATCATTTCAATATCATTTTCAAAGAAATTAATCAATTAATTTACCAATAACTTACTATACCTATTAAACCCACTTCTTATTAATAGTTATTTTACTAAGCAAAGGTATTTATTGAAACACACACAATTACAACTATAATAGTAAAAGCAAAAGTTAACAAAAAAATCATTGCCCCAGAAACAAAAGCATCTAAGGCAAGAGATGAGAAAACATAAAAAAAACATTATTGTGTCAATGTCCATATTTTTAATACAATGGGCATTAGAGAAAGATTCTTCCCTATCAATTAAATGATCGAGGTATAAAATTGAAACCTTTAGCTGTTTTTATGAAAAATTAGCCTTTTCCTTTACCCCAAGTAGTTTATTTTGATCCTAAGTTGAACTAGGGTTTGTAGTTCCAACTCTTTTGTGTTAATTTAACTTCAAATTGGAATGAGTTTAGATTTCCAGGTTATAAGGATTTGCAGGGTTTTGGTTTCTTGTAATTAGAATTAATTGAAAAGAATTTCCAAATCATCAATTTTATGAGGATTTGAACAAAATTCATATTTTGAAGCTTACGATTATAGAGAAATTTAGATAAACTCCTTACTGGAAATTAAGGAGTTTCAGCTGAATTTTGGAGACACTCAACTTTACAATGATTTTAACTATTTCAGATTTTGGATGATTGGAATTTCTGAGAAAGTAGTTGTTACACTTAGTTAGAAATTAAGGAGATTTTATGTTTAAAATTCTAAAGCCCTCTTGTTGTTAGGAACTTATTTGTAATGAGATTATTTGTTTTTCCTAAAGTTTTTATTTGATTTGATTAAGAATTTTTACAGATTAGAGGTTTTTAGGTATTAAGAGAGAATGATTTAAGATATTTGGACCTTATAGAGACCGTTCAAGTTAAGTTTAGACCAAACTATTTTATATAAAATTAGTGTGAATAGAAATGATTTCTGAAAGTGAACTGAATATGTTATTTACAGTCGGATTGTATACTAGGCCCAATGCATTGATTGGAGGCAAACAACGCAGTAAAGAGCTACCTTCGCAGGAATTGAGGTAGGAACTTATAAATACTCTCTTGTAGCCATTAAAGTACTTTCAATGCTTTTGATATGGTTTAGATTTGTAAATCAAATGTAATTATTTTACAAAGCATGCATGATTTACTTGTGATATCTTATTGATGTGAAAATGATTCTCCAAAAGTATAGTTTTACATAGTGATGTAAAATAGTAATAGTTATTTTTAAAATAACTAGATTTCTAATAATTATATATATGAATGAGTTATATACCTATATAAATATATGGATGATTCTTTTCTTACTTATAGTTAAATAAACTATATTTTCAAAAGAATCGAGATTAATCGTTATCGTTATCGAGCTGATTTTATTTTGCATTTCTTAGTTTAAGATCAAGCCACAAATTTGGCACCTCGCCTCGCAAAGACACTTTTAAAACATAATTCATACCAGAAAACATAGACTTAGATCCCTATTATAAATGATAAAGTTAAACTTTAGTTTTTTCACGCCATTGATGATGAATTAAAACTATAAAAGGGATAAAAATGCATAATGTGCTTCCTTCAGTTATAAATGTTTAATCTTAAAAATACGCTTACCTTGCTGCAAGTATTTGAATCTGACTCTCCACATCTACGCATTGTCAACCACCTCAATCGAGCAACAAACGAAATCCTAATATGTTTGCGAAAACCTAACAATGCAGGATTTCTTTAAGCAATATGCACTTTGATCTCTTTAAAAGGTAAATGGTCTTTGGATGGGAAGGATGGATTGGGAGCTGAACTCTTGACCTCTATTTATACAAACCCTAATGAGTGGTTGGAGAAGAAGATATGATTATTGTCAAACGGTCGTATTCTTAGTAGATATGAACGTTGGATGAGTTGAGGGATTCTTACCACGTGTCCATATCGATTCAAGTGTAAAATGGATATTTTGATAAGGGAATTCATAAGTAACTCACGTGACAAAAATGTGAGGGTATTTATGTCAATACACGTGTATTATAATAATGTGCAAGAAAATGGACAAATAACGATTTCCATCCTAAAGGTAACTCAAATTAGCTGTTTAAAAAAACGGGGACCAACCCTTAATATCATTAGTGTAGAGGGACTACAGGCTAAAATTTTTATAATAATCTATTAGCATAAACAATTGAATGCTTGAGTATGTCAATACCAGTCCTATATTATCTTAGAGAGATCATACCAAATTACTGTAAGTCAAAGCCATTCCTATATTTTACATAATTTTCTTTACAAAAAAAAATTTTGATTTTCAAATTTACTTTTCTAAAATAATATACAGAAACCCAAAAATATGAGAACTTACCATTTTCTATATCTGATTCTTCCATGGTGCTCTTGGATTCCAAAATAATTGAAATAATGGTCTTCTCCTATTTTTGATATATTTTATTTACAAGAAAAAGTGAGGAAATACAATTTTGTAATCCATAAATAGGGTTTACTATGATTAAGTACTACTTATTCGTAGGGTTTGTATCGTTTGGTTGAATAGAGGGAAGGAAGAAACATGTATGCAATTGCAAACCATGATGTACTTGCCTAAAAATAGAAAAAGTGGAGAATGGCTTCAAAAATGCAAAAAGTGGAGTTAGGCTTCTAAAAGAATAAAAACAAGTTGTAGTACTAATTTATAATTAATGTTGTAGCAGTTAGAACTTATCTCGTAATCCGTAAATACACTAACATCCTATGGCTCATATTGACAGCTTACAGGTGATGTTGTTCCAGAACAGGACTCTAAAATACCATATCTAAAATATATTATAGGAAAATTGGCCAAAACACCTAATATATACCTTTTGAATCCATTTGGTCCACATAAGACTAAAATACCTTTTTTAAATTCTTTTGAATCTGTTTAGTCTATTTTAAACTTCTATAAGTCTATTAAGTATATTCCTTTCTTTTTAGTGTTCCATTTTTACCCTTATTCTTTTTTTCAGTCACATTTTTGTCTTTTTCTAACTTCTACAAATGTAGGAGAGAGAAAGTTAGTTATCTTTTTTGTTTTTAAACTTCAAAATGTTATATCTCTTAAACTGAAATTCGGATTTTGATGAAATTCATATTATTTGAAAAGTACTTTTCTAGATGTTTGAAACTAGACCAGTCAAAAATATAATTTGAAAAAATAAATTACGAAATTTATACACAAATATTTTTGCATATTTTGTGCACAAATATTTCTGTATACGTGAAAAATATGCAAAAATATTTTTGCCTACTATTTTGAGTAATAGATTTTGAAAAAATTTATATACTTTGAAAGCATTATTCGAGATCTTCAGTTCTCCTTGTATGTTACCTGATTTTGAGACTCGCAAATTTGAATTTCGATACAATCTAGATAAAATATACTTGTTGTAATAATTTTTTATTTATTTGTGCAAAAATATTTTTGCTTATACAAAAAATATGTAAAAATATTTTTGCCTACTATTTTTAGAACTGAGTTTGGCGAAATTCATATGTTTGGAAAGTACTTGTCGAGATCTCCATTTCTTCTTTTGAAGTTATCTTATTTTAAAGCATGCAAATTTAAATTTGGATGCAATCTAGATAAAAACTAGTTAAAAATATAGTATTTTGTGAGACAAAAATAATATTTTTTTTTAGAAAACGTATTGTTGTCTGGTCTCATTTTGAAGATTTCGATGAATTCTTTTGAAAAATATAAATTTGTGAAAAATTGATTCGTATTTTTAAAGTTATGATAATTTTACGTGAAAAATATGTTGGGGTTTATGCCCTAAAATAATTTAAATTGACAACATTGATAAATTATATTTATTAATGAGCATGATATTATATTATTACTTTATTTATATGATGGATTAAGTGTTGTTCACAAGATGATGTTGTAAGTAAATTATTTGTATGAAGTATTCATACATGGAGAGATGTAATTTACTGGTTCCTCATATTCTTGTATAGTTCATAGTCAGTGATGAATCTGAACAATTCATCTGATAAGACTATAACACACTAGACTTCTATATTATAGGGTGATGTATCTCCATCACCGGAGTGGCGACTCTAAGTCAGTGTGTTGGTGTATTAGGAATACACTGAACAGGTCAGACAGAATACTTTTTATATTATTGTCAGCATATAAAAAGATTCTGTAAAACTTGCTGATTGCAAATGTCCTAAATCCTGAGAGCAGAGTATACCCTACAAGTTGGTTTCTACTCACTTTGATCTACCAAACAGTGAGGTCAGACAACGCAAACGTGATCCAATATTCTGGGTAGGTTGGGTGGTCGAAATCACTTAGTGGGATTACTTTGTGTCAATAAGGAATCCACACCAAAATGATATTCCCTTGAGAGCCTAATCAAGAGTATTAATTATTCTAGACTGCGCAGTGATCCTATAAAATGTTTATTGGATTATTAGAATAATTATAATGGTATGATATGGCAGGCAAGGACTAAGATGTAATTACTCGAAAGGTGCTGACATTAATAGTTAATGTTACCTTGGTGTATATTACGAATATCAGTTAAGTGGAGGGACTATTTGCTGGTATAACGAGTGAAGGGCTTCTGAATAATATTCATTTACTTGAGAGTATTCAGTTGCAGTTATTTAGTGGACTTAACTGCAATTAGATTTATTATTTGAGAATTATATGAGATATATGGACCTCAAAGTAATAAATCAAAAGCTTAAGTAAGTGGGGCCCATATGGACCTAACTTGGAGCTAAAGATATGGGAAGAGAGTCTTTCTCTATAAATAGAGATAGGGTTCATAAGATAGCCCACCCTAACTTGTGTATCTAAAACTCTCTCCCAATTTAGAATTCAAGTTATGACCTTTATGGTTTTAGAAACCCAAAATTCGTAGTATATTCCCGTCGGAATTTAAAATCGAGTTTTGAGGCACTTGGGAGCAGAATTGGAGATTCGCTATTTCACACAAAGTTGTAGAAAATTCGATTTCCTACAAAAAGCATATATCATATAGGCGAATCGGGTCAACCGTTAGAGAGTTATGGCCGAAATACAATTGCTATATCTTTTCGGATTTTCGACAACTGATCCAGAATGTGAGAGGAAGATCTGGGATTACATGCAAGCGTTTAAACGGTATGTATCTGATCTTCAAGTTATTGTTTTAATTCATGCATCCTCATATGATCCTGTAAAGGGAAAATAGTTATTTGTTTCCACTGCGCAATCTAATCTAGACCCTATTTTCCCCAACAGTGGTATCCGAGCAGGTTTGTGGCCCTGCATGAATTATTACATAGAATATTTTTATTTACTTAAGGTTGTTCTTAATTATTTAAGGGTTTGATTGATCCAAAATACTTATGGATTAAATTTATATCAATGAGATTGATAAGGGTTTGATTAATTTTTGGTAAAAGGTCTGTACACAAAGATTAGATTGGGATCCAAGAAACTGAAAATAGTTTATTTTTATTTTCTTAGTATTCTTGTAGTTCTTGACCAAAAGAAAGGGTTTCTAAATTTTTCAAGAAAGAAAAAGATTAAAAGTGTGTTTTAATCGATTTAACAAAAATTAGTAGTTCTTGTTTATTAATTTTATTTGATTCAAGAAAAGGTTTTCATAAAATAAAAATAAAAAAAACGGCAATGGCAATTTGTAATGTGGTTTCGGCCATGTTACTGTTCATATGGCTTTGGTGTGAGGGTTTTAGAAATCTTAGGGTTTTCTTAATTAAATTATTTAATTAAAGAAAGTTTTCATTAGAAGTTTTTAATTATTTAAAGTATTTAATTAGTTAAAAAGAAAATTTTAATTAAAGGATTTATTGATTAAGAGTGTTAATTAATAAAAAAGTTAATACACTAAATATCATTACAAGTAATGGCCGAGCCATTACTGTTATGATTTTAGTGTTAGGGTTTTTATAACTCTTAAGGTTTGTTTGGTTTAATTAAGAAAAGG
>MVGT01002048.1:580528-594878 GCA_002174775.1 Macleaya cordata
GCCGGAATCCTAAAACCCTAAACTCAGTTCGCCGGAGTTTTTTTTTTTTTTAAAGAAAAAAAATCTAAAATCCTAAACGAAAATTACCCTCTATTTTTTTTTTTTTGGCATGCTGTTTGAAACAGAGTATACATGGTGCGGTTCATTGGTGTGAAATGCATCATCCTGTATATGGAAGGCCTTTGTTTCAGTTTTCAGTTTTCTAAAAGGCCTTTATTTTTTAACTCAACATTCATCTGTAGATGTAGAAACAGAATCCTCTGATTGATGATTTTTAGCCATAATATATTTAAAATTCATTACTTTTTTTTGGACTTCTAAATTTTTTTGCAGATGGTTTTTTTGCCTTGTGAATTTTTGTTTTTGTGTTTTTTGATTTTTTTTGCCTTATGAATTTTTTTTGCAAATGTGGTGCAAATGCAAATGGTTTAGAATCAGCAACAATCGATTCAAACCACGATCGTGCAGAAAATGGTTAAGATTTTTGATTTTTGAAGGTGAGAATAGTGTGGATTATGTACCAAACTTTTTAAGTGCAATCGGATACCGAATGAAAACTTTGAAACTTAGATTTTTGTTTCAGGCTAACTTCGTGGACAATTGGACAAATCTGCTGAGAACCAAAAGAAATGGAGCAGGGTCTTTACAAAAATATAAACAGCACAAAGGAGAAGAATTGGCTGTATTTTGATGTGTTTATAGGCTGTAATTTTGGGAACATTGATTTTTGTTACATGTTTGGGAATTTATATTCGATGTGTTTGAAACTCAGATTTTGTTTGATCTTATGTTGGAGATGCTAATTTTTAATGTGTTCGATGTGTTATAGCTTTCTGTTGGAAAAGTCAGTATAACTTTCAAATCATATTTATAACATTGTGATCCTTTAACTCTAATTATGAGACTTGATTCTCAGACCTTGAGGGCTGCAATCCTATCTCCATGCGGTTTTTTCAGTTCTGGATCCTGATTATAGCCAACATAAGTTAATCAACGTAGATACAAAGATAATTAAGTCCGCAGGAAGATAAAGAAATAACAAGCAGACACACAAAATATGACTTTTTCCAACTTACATCCATCAACTCATCAAGATCAACTTCTTCATTTGCTGTACTAGAAGCATGTGCTTTGCCATTAGCTAGCATTTCCTGCAGGATCAGTAGAAGCTGATATTATATCCTATTAATTACTTATAAAAATAAAATTATATCCTTTTTATTAACATTTGCATCAGAACATATGTGGCTATTCGATTCCAACATGACGCAACCACGTAATTGGATTGCAGTAAAAAGTTTGATTTGGTTAAATGTTAACTTCTGAACCGCACCTCTGTTTCAAACAGCATGCCAACAAAAAAAAAGTAATTTTCGTTTAGGATTTTAGATTTTTTTTTGGGCGAACTGAGTTTAGGGTTTTAGAGCTTGTAGTTTGATTCTGTCGAACTTTTTTGAAGAAGAATGATTTAGGGTTACAGAACAGAAAAAAAAACTCCGGCGAACTGAGTTTAGTGTTTTAGGATTCCGACGAACTTTTTTAAAGAAGAGGTTTGAAGAAGAATGATTTAGGGTTACAAAACATAAAAAAAAACTAAGAAAAGAAAGTGAAAAGGAAGGGGAAAAATACCTTGATCGAACTGTTTAAGGTTTTAGAAGGGGAAGGCCGACTCCAGCAAACTCCGGTGATCTGGTCTGAAGAAGAAGAAGGTAAAGGTTCAAATCTGAAAAAAGAAAAAAAAAAGATTCAGGGTTCGAAAACAAAAAAAGGAAAAAGAAAGATTTAAAGAGAGAAAGGGAGAAGAAACACCTTGATTCGGCGGTCGGAATCTCGTCGGAGGCCGGAATCCATCACCTATGTCAGATCTCTCCACATCTCTGTACGCATGTGTTGGGTGCTTTTGGGTGAGAGCAACGATAGAGTTGAAAGGAGGAGGAGGTTGAGTGTAGAAGAGAGAAAGTTTGATCTGACGTTAATTAATTATTGTGTTCTTTTTGAGAGAGCCAAGCCGATTGAGCTGTTTAGCCGACTAAAGTAATGCCTTTTTGTTGCCACGTCAGCGTCAAATCCGTTCGTACACATAATCCAAAATGAATGGTGCGGATGGAGGGGCTAATATTGGGCCATATAGAAGGGGTCATATATCCTTTCTCTATAAATAAAGTGTAAAAATAAGGAGGATATTATAAAATTCATCTCTATTCTTTAAAGAGGAGGGATATTGCAATTTGCAATATACCTTATTGTAATACACTTTTGTGGGGTCTTAATCGAGATGATTTAAGGGTTGATTTTCAGCAGAATTGCTCTTTTCACCATGTAGATCATCATATCTGGAAATCAGCCCTTCTAAAAGTATCAAAAGTTTATGAAAAATCAACTTTGTAAAAAACTCATAAAATTTGTCAATTTTTAGAGTCTGATTTGAGGGTCTTAGAAGTTTTAGAATCTGTTGATTTTCGAATATAATGATCTACATTAAACTACATGGTGTGGAGAAAAATCGCGCTGAAAATCAGATCTTGAATCATCTCCATGTGGCCCCAATAAAAAAATGAGTGTTGCTTTTTGGACCAACGCCCTTACAAAACAACTGCCCGATGCTTATTTGGTATGGTGGGTCCTACTACCACATAAGTTGGAAACCCCTCATAACACTTTTGGGAGGGAAAAAGTGATAGGTCCCACCCAACCACATAAGCATCTGGCACCCTTTTTGTATAAGGGTCGGTCCAAAAAGCTTTATTGTAAAAAAATATGTTGCAATAGTGCAGATATGATGGAACATCCCTCCTCTTCTTTAAAACATGAGATAAAAATAAGAAAATCGGAGATCACCTTCACATAAGATCAACCCTCGAATCATCCCACGATGACTGAAAGACTATCGTAAGAAGAACTCTTAATTTGTGAGCCCCAATTTTAAGCCTTGGTCGATTCCAAAAATAAGGTTGCGTTAAGGAGGACATATTCATGGAAGATTGTACTATCTCCGGAAAATTTTGTTTCGTACTATAAAACGCCGGAACATCCAAAAATGAGTGATCCTCTGCACTTCAAGTTCACATTGATTGGTGCGAGGATCAATATGAGATAAAGTTGGCAATTCCAACAAAGTTCACGCCATACTCCTGGTGGCAGATTTCCTCTCCCTAATGGCGGGAAAAGTGTCTCATCAAAATGAACCTCTGGTCATTGAACTTCTGGTTCATTGATTGTCTTAAGGTGGTATCCATTACGACACATATCTTTAAAACTCAACAGATTTCTTCTGGATCTGGATGAATATAAAGCATCATTGATATGGAGTTTTGTACCACTTGGTAATATGATACTGGCTCTGCCGGAGCCTTCGAACAAACTAGTTGTACCAGTTATAGTGGTCACGAAGGATTATGTGCATAGTTGCACTGTCTGCTAGACATATATCCTCTATTTCATGACTGGATATGTTTCTGCTGGAAACTATATTCTTTAATATTTAAATAAAGGATAACAATAAGGTAATTAAAGTGCTCACATATATGTATAAAAAGAAAGTACAAAGATTGAAGTAATGCATTATAATCTTCTGGATTATATAACATGTTTGTGAACATGATCTTCTGGATCATAGAACTAGTTTCACAAAAATGATCTACTAGATCATATAACTAGTTTCAAAGAAATGATCTTCTGGATCCCAAAAGTAAGGATATGATCTTCTAGACCATGTACCTGGTTTTAGAGATATTATCTTCTGGATAATAAAACTAGTTTCAGGGGTATGATCTTCTAGATCATATTACTAGTTTGAAGATACAATCTTCAGGATCGTATGATCTTCTGGATCAATAACTAGTTAATAGATAGACTGTTACAAAAATATGATCTTTTGGATCATAGAATCAGATGAGAGATATAGTTAACAAGATCATAGATATAATAGAGTTTAAACAATATAGAAGACAATAACAGTTAAGTTCAAAATTAAATAAAGATATGACGAAAATATATTTCATGATTTGCAATTGCAGGTGCAAAAATGACCCAGTATATAACCAATCTTCTGGTGGTTATAGTTTTTTTATTAAATAAATCATCATCCTTTGGAGATGTAACTAGAAGCTTCAAGCTTCTGCAACTTTTGGTGCAATTTGAACTGGGAGATAACTAACTTCTGGTAGTTATAAAATTAAACAAAACATCATCCTTCGGGTCTGTGCAAGAAAGGATATACCGACCCATATAGTAGCAACAGAGAGATTTAAACTACTACTGTTACCTTTCTCTACAAATAAACTTACCCATATGATCGAGAATATTTGAGAAACTAACATTCGTAGAGAAGTTGGAATCTGTTGCACAACTAGCTGGTTGGTGGCGCATCCGTAGACAATATGAAATTAGTTTCTATATCTAACAGCTTGGTAGAGACTCGTGCTGATAATGTGTTATAGAAATTGACTACACTAATTGTAGAAGACAAATAGTGTAAATACTAAAATGTAAACAAGAGAGAGAAGTAGGGAGAAAGTTTAATTTCATTCAATAGAGATTGTTTCTCTTCTTACAAGGTACAAGCTTATACAACCATCAAAATGAGCTAGCTATTTATAGGTATGGAGGATGCCCATGAAGTTGACACATGTCATGGCATATGTCAAGTGGTGGCAATACAAGTCTTAAAATGGTGACACATTAGGTGATGACTCACCTAGTAAGGAGCTTGGTGTCCTCTTATAGCTTAAGAGTTTGACACCTTAGGAGCTAGGTGTCTCTATGGAGGCAGCCACTTGCCAACATATAACAACGTGCCTTTAAAGAGAATACATAGATTATAGGAGTTGTTATTTTTACGTGTATTTCTAAACTTTCTATATACATTGTGGACTCTTCTTGTGAATTGAATTATGTGAAGAATTTCTTATTTTAACAAAGCTTACTGTAAATAAGATGACACCTCGATTAGAAGTCTTGGGGAGAATTCAAAATTCATCTCTATTCCTCTTTAACATACTTGATAAAAATCGATTGTTCAACTTTTTAAATATATTGCAGTTCTGTTTCATCGCTAACCGCCAAAATTAGTTTCAATTTCGAACTACTCTTGGTTACAAGGTAAAATCTTTATATAACCCTTTTAGTAGTTCAAGTTCTTTTTGTTTTTTTTTTTTTAATGAATTTTAGTTCTAAACTCGTTTTCTCTGATTGTTTTTGCCTTTCTGTATGTTCTTCGTTTTTGGTTCTCTGGGTTTTTTCTTTTGCTTCAATTGGATACCCTTTAAAAAACCCTAAACCCTAAACCCATTCTTTAAATCTTCTTCTGTTTGATATTTCTGGGGTTTTTCTTTTAACAATTGATCAAAACCCAATTGTTTTACTTGTGTTTTCAATCAAATAGTTGCTTCTGAGTGAGTTTAAATTGGTTGGGTTTTTTTTTTTTTCTTTTTTGAGGTTCTGATTATCAAATTCTTCTTTTGGGTTTTGTACCCACTAGAAGAAGTAACCATGATTCCCACTAACTTCACCGTAAAAGCCAATGAAGCTCTGGCAGGAGCGCGTTTACTAGCCATAAAATCTGGTAATGTACAGTGCACTCCAATTCATCTTTGTCTTACATTAATCTCTGACTCCAATAGCATTCTTCGCCGAGCAATCTCGAATGAAGATGCGAATTCAATCGAGAGATTTCTCAACCAATCCATGAAAAGTATCCCCTCTCAACTCCGTCCACCAGACAATGCTGTCCCAGTGCTTCTCTCATCCAAGTCAAAAGAAAATCGGCGCTGAAATCCAAAGGAGATACCCATATAGCTGTCGGCCAATTGATACTTGCACTTCTTGAAGATTCTCAGATTGGAGAGATTTTAAAAAATTCTGGTGTTAGTACTGTTGGGAAAATTCAGTTTTGACAATTCTAACCAGCAATGTTTATGCATATTTTTGAGTGGGACCCACATCTGATTTGTGAAAACAAGTGATTGGGTTGCGTTCCCCAAGGGGCACCCACTTTTGTGAAAGGGGGAGGACCTAAGCAAAAACCACACGCGCGCGCCGCCCGTCCGACCGACCCGACCCAGACCGAGCTTGGCTTGGCTTGGTCACTCAGGGCTTATGCCTAAATTTTTGTTTTATTTTTGGGTTTATTTCCAACGGGTTTTTTGGGGTGTATTGAGTCTGTTCATTCAAATACATTTGTTTGTGGGAATGGGTACTTATGAACAGACCTTGTGGCTCTTCGTACAGTCACCTTGTCTTCTATAAATAGTTGTCCTGAGTCTACATTTTTTCATTCAATTTTTCGCATCAAGTGTTAGTGTCTGTGAGAGAGAAAACTCTGCATTATTTGGTTCGTAGCTTCATGTATATTGAAGTGCTGCAATAACAAGAAGGTAAGATCGTTGAAGTCCTGGGAGACAAACGCCATTTCTCCATCGGCATCCGTGTGGGGCGCTAATTGTCTTAAGGACATAGATTTGTTCTAGCCTCGGTCTACATTTGTTTTTTTTCTTCTAACCCTCTATTTTCCTGTTCTGTTCTTTATATATATCAGTTTCGTACTGTTGTATATATATATTGTTTTGAGAATAGTAATAACAGTTTCGTACTGTTATATTTTAGTACTGTGTTTATATCAGTGTTATATACTGATTCTTTATTAGTACTCCGGTATTACAGTATACTTAGTGTATAACAAGTACAGCGAAAGTAATATCAGGAGTAGAGAAATTGAGAGGAGGGAAAAGGGTTGAGAGTGCATCTGGTGATAAAAATTTCCAAGCTTTGAAAACATATGGTCGTGATCTAGTTGAACAAGCAGGAAAACTTGATCCTGTAATTGGTCGAGATGAAGAGATTCGTAGAGTTGTAAGAATTCTATCGAGAAGAACGAAAAATAATCCGGTTTTGATCGGTGAACCTGGTGTGGGTAAAACAGCAGTTGTTGAGGGACTTGCTCAAAGAATTTTTAGGGGAGATGTTCCAAGTAATCTTGCTAATGTGAGATTAATTGAATTGGATATGTGTGCTTTAGTTGCTGGTACAACATACAGAGGACAATTTGAGGAGAGATTGATAGCTGTATTGAAAGAAGTTGAAGAAGCTGAAGGAAAAGTGACTTTGTTTATTGATGAGATTCATCTTGTTCTTGGAGCTGGTCGAGCTGGAGGATCCATGGATGCAGCAAATTTGTTCAAGCCAATGCTTGCTAGGGGACAATTGAGGTGTATTGGAGCGACTACTCTTGAGGAGTACAAGAAATACGTGGAGACAGATGCTGCATTTGAGAGAAGGTTCCAGCAGGTTTATGTTGCTGAGCCTAGTGTTGCAGAAACAATTAGTATACTTAGAGGATTGAAAGAGAGGTATGAAGGTCATCACGGTGTTAGAATTCATGACCGAGCTTTGGTGATTGCTGCACAGCTTTCAAGTCGATACATTACAGGTATGCTTAAAAACTTCTTTGTTTTGTGTCCATTTGGTTACATTTTCTTGGTTCTGGATTTCAAATTGAAGATTTAGATATTGATGTTAGGTGTGTTTTAGAATCACTACTAGCTATAAATCAGTACTTGATTAAAATTATGTGTAATTTCAGTTGATTAGCATTTCGCAATGGTGATCAATGGTTTTCTTGTTTTCCGCTGGAAGCCTAGATATTCATTAGTAGGTGCATTTAAGAAACCACGCGTAGTTTCATAAATGTGTCACTTGATTTGGATTGGAATTGAAATTTTGATATATTGATCAATGGATACTTATTTTTTCTGTAACTTATATATTGATTGGTAAATGTATTTAGAAACCACACCTAGCTTCATATATTTGCAGTTTTAGCTGGTTTAGATTTAGGATTGGAAATACTGATTATAAAGTATTTTCATTTTCCTGCAACTTCGAGTTTGATTGGTAGGCGTGCTTAGGAATTACTCTTAGCTTCATATTTGTGTTGGCATTGATTTTTCTTTTCCTTCCAGTTTTTCTTCTTCTTTTTTGTAATGCAAAGCGGAGATACTGATCGATGGGTATCTTTTTATTTCTGTAAACTTTGATAGGGTTGTTCTGCGGTTCGAAACCAACCTATTTTTGGGAATTCTTATTTTTTCTTTTTAAACACAAGATCAATTCAAACTGTCCAATAATCCTAAATTCCCTCCAAAAAACTTGAGGATACCCCCAAAAATCATTTCCCAAATCAGGCAAAATGAACTTAAAAAGAAAAATAATTGAGTGAAAAACAACACTATTGGCTTGAAACCTCATTTTATTAATTATCATGTTTCTACCACTATAGTATTAGAATAATCAATTGTCTCAAAAACTACCAAGTACCAACAAACTTTTCTAATCTATCACTATTAACAATTAACATTTAAGAGATCAAACAATTAATTGTTGGGGGAAAAAAAAAATTCAAGTAACACAAAGAACCAATAATACTTCAAAATCCTTGGAGAGCTCCATCGGCAAATTAGATGCGGTTGAAAGGTAGCCATCTTGATTTCCATGCAAACACTGCAAATAAGAAAACTATCCCAACATCAGATTTCAGTTACGGCCTCTAAACATGCACCAACCACCGACCCTAAGAGTTTACATCATTTTAGGATTAACAACCAGTGAGGAGATTAACAGATTTATTGCACATCAAAACACATATAGCCATAATTAAATGTTGTCCACAGAACTTACAGCAAATCTCTAAAAGAGACAAGATCTACCAACATCAGAGCAGATAGTTTTGCTGCAAAACTGAGGCATAGATAAGAGTTGGTTCTTCATAAGCAATATCTTAGTTGCTTATATATGAAAATGGTATATATGTATTACTTCGCCCAATCTAAAAATGCCCAATGTTTTGAAGGGCCCATATGAAGATGATCCAAGGGCCGTGTTTCAATAAGTATGACCTACTCACCATGTAGATCATCCTCACAGAAAATCACCTTATTCTAAAACTTCTAACCCTATCAAGTTGTATGAACTGCAGGGCGCCCATTTTTGCTATAATTTTAAAATAACTTTCAATAAGGTTAGAAGTTTAAGAATGGGGTGATTTTACAGGGAGATTATCTATATGTTGAACAGGTCATCCTCACACCCTTGGATCATCTTTTGTGGGCCCACAACAATATTGAGCACACATTGGGCATTTTTAGATTGGACAAAGGATTCCCCCTCATATATATATATATACACACACACAAAAAGACTGTTTTAGAATCTAATACCCACTACATATATAGTTTGAATTAAATTTTGGTTTGAAATTGAAGATATTGATTATATGGATACCCTTTGTTCTTCTCTCTGTAACTTTAGATATTGATAGTGTTAGCTAAATGAATTTGTATTTGAGTTGATATTTATTAATGGATGTCTTTTTCCTGTTCAGGGCGTCGTTTACCCGATAAGGCAATTGATCTGGTTGATGAAGCATGTGCAAATGTGAAAGTTCAACTTGATAGCCAGCCAGAGGAGATTGATAATCTTGAAAGGAAGGAAATTCAGTTAGAAATTGAACAGCATGCTCTTCAGAAAGAAACGGACAACGCAAGCAATGGTCGTCTACTTGAAGTAAGTATACATCTCTGAGACTTTTCTGCTGTTGAATGACATGTATTTTGTTAATCTCCAAGTCCCATTTCATTATAACTTGTTCTGAATGTTTTAGGTTAAAAAAGAGTTGTTTGATTTGAGATATAAAGTGCAACCATTAAAGACAAAGTACAGGAAGGAGAAAGAGAGGATTGATGAGATCCGTAAACTTAAACAGAAGCGAGAGGAGCTCTTAGTTAGCTTACAAGAGGCTGTAAGAATAATGGATTTGGCTAGAATTGCAGACCTACGATATGGGGCTATTCAGGACATAGAATTTTCCATTGCCAAACTTGAAGGGAACACTGAAGAAAAATTACTGCTTACTGAGACTGTTGGACCCGATCAGATTGCGGAAGTCGTAAGCCGTTGACTGGTATTCCAATTACAAGACTTGGACAGAGTGAGAAAGAGAGATTGATTCGCCTTCCTGAGAGATTGCACCAGAGAGTGGTAGGACAAGATCAAGCAGTTGATTCAGTTGCAGAGGCTGTTTTGAGGTCGAGGGCTGGGCTAAGCCGGTCGCAACAACCAACTGGTTCATACCTCTTCTTGGGTCCAACTGGTGTTGGTAAAACTGAGCTCGCTAAGGCTGTTGCCGAACAACTCTTCGATGATAAGAATCGCCTTGTACGTCTCGATATGTCGGAGTACATGGAGAAACACTCAGTCTCTAGATTAATCGGAGCTCCTCCTGGGTACGCATCTAATAGTTTATCTATTACTTCTTTTGATGGTACAAAAAACTTGTATAAATAACTAAATTTACGAAGGAATATAAAATAAAAAGAGTAAAAAGAATTTCCTTGATATTAGTCCTATGGAGTTCTTCAAATGTTTGTGGACGATTGATTGCTCATTTGGGTTTGTTTTTGGGTTCTCAGGTATGTAGGTAATGCAGAAGGTGGGCAGCTTACAGAGGCTGTCAGGAGGAGGCCTTACTGTGTTATACTATTTGATGAAGTTGAGAAGGCTCATGTTTCTGTTTTCAACACCCTCCTTCAAGTTCTTGATGATGGTAGACTAACTGATGGCCGAGGACGCATTGTGGACTTCACCAATTCAATGATCATTATGACTTCAAACCTTGGAGCAGAACACCTTCTTGAAGGACTCATGGGCAAATGTTCCATGCAGAGTGCAAGAGAGAGAGTCATGCAAGAGGTAAGAATGAAGAGGAGTCCTTCACCTTTGCTGAACTTGTGTTTTATTGAGATGTGAAATCTGATTGTGTGAAGGGGTTTTTATGCCAAAATTGCCCTTTTTCTCAACTTGTTTTGAAAACTAAATCATTTTTTCAGAAGTTATAATTTTAACCCATTTCAGCCGCATCTCCACCATCTCGATCCCATAATGACACAGCAAAGTAGACATCTATACCATCTAGACTGAGGTTGGGAATCTTGGGATGTGGTCAAGATGTTTTAAGATTTTTAGTTCTGAAAAAGGGGGTTAGTTTTCAAAATGGGTTAATTGGGTATAAAATCCGATGTGAAACCTGATGTGAACTTGGTGGTGGAAGCAAACAAGGATACAAGACTGAGATAGAACAGAGAAATCTGGGGTCTAAAAGTGGGATCCTAATTCTTTATTGAAAATAAACTTTGAACTCTTAACAGAAGTTCTTAGCTTCTTGATAATGCTAAGAATGGAGCCTAATGGCTTTTTCATTATAAAACTAACCAAACAAATACAGAAAATTACTAAAAAAACGGGCGAAGGGGGCATTAAGTGTCTAGTGCGTAGGCATATTGGCCTCCGGGCCTAGTCTGCACATCAATATCTGAGTACTTGAGCACTTTATTTGTGTTACAGGTAAGGAGGTACTTCAGGCCAGAGCTGCTCAATCGGGTCGATGAAATTGTGGTATTTGATCCCCTCTCACATGAGCAACTGAGGAAGGTTGCTAGACTACAGATGAGAGATGTGGCTTCTCGCTTGGTTGACAGGGGCATTGCACTAGCTGTGCCAGATGCTGCATTGGACGTTTTACTAGCTTAAAGTAGTGATCCGGTGCGTAATTTATCCATTAGTGTTTCTTGTTACTTTTAAAGTTATGGATTTTACGCCATAACGAACAGTTTTCTCCTACTTATTTTGATGACTAACTGACTTTTTAAGGAGTGATAATCTTAACCCATCTCGACCTCATCATGGCACAGCGTAGGCGAGATTCATACCATCAATTGATGGTCGGGTGGAGATGTGGTTGAGATAGGTTTAAACTATAAGTTTTAAAAAAAGTGGTTGGTTTTCAAAATCGGCCTTTAAAACAGGTTAGGCTGAGAAAACTATCACTTCTGAGAGAAGGGGGTTAGTTTTAAAAAAATGGATCTTTAAAACGAGTTTATTGGCCATAAAACCCTTGAGTTGTTGTTATAGGTTGTGAAATTTGCTAGAGACTGAATTCTTTTGTTTCTTTTCTTTTTCTCCAGGTATATGGTGCGAGACCAATAAGGAGGTGGTTAGAAAAGAAGGTGGTGACGGAGTTGTCGAAGATGCTTGTAAGAGAGGAGATCGATGCGAACTCGACTGTTCATATTGACGCAGGGGAAGGAGGCAAGGAACTCGTTTATCGAGTGGAGAAGAATGTAGAGCTTGTGAATGCAAGTACAGGGCAGAAGTCTGATATACTGATTCAGATCCCAAATGGGTCGAGGAATGATGCTGCTTCTCAGGCAGCGAAGAAGATGAAGATAGAAGTGATTGACCTCGTCGAGATGGAAGATTAAATAGTTACGAGAATTGAAAATGAAGTCGGTAAGTATCTACCATCGTCTTGAGGGAGATGTTGTTAATGTTTTGGTTTGACAATTAGGGTGGGTTGTGTTGATATTTTGTAACATCCACTTGTTCTAACAGCTAGAACTTCTAGAGAGAGGCACTAGAATGTATATGATACAACTAAGCTGGGCTAGCAAGGGGTAAACCACACAGGAATTATCCAAACAACATTTTTGTTTTTTGGCTTAGGGCTAGGGGCTGGGATTTGAACCCATGACCTCTTTTTATTGATACATGTTTACACAGCCACTTGCTCTAACAGCTAGACAAAGGCCCTATCTATATAATATGACGAGCCTCCCCGTCCATCTTCCTCACACTTGCTTTGATGTCCAAACGCGCTACGCGCGTTTTTCCAACCGCGCGTTGCGCACGCATGGCAACTCACTTTGCCGTGTGAGTTGGCAAATTATACGGTGCGTTATTATGGGTAAAAAGTAGCTCACTCGGAGATGATATATGCACTAATGTTGATCTAGATGATGGATATATTATCGTCAAAAAAAAAAATTAACCCTTGGATCATTTCTACCTGGGCGTACAAATACGTATAAGTTAAATGTAGTGATGTTGATCTAGATGATGAATATATCATCGTCACAAAAAATCAGCCCTTAGATCAACTCAATGCGATTCCTTTGACAGTGTAAACCTAGTGTAAATTAATAAATTATGTATAGAGATATAATCGGTATTTTATAAGAAGATAAAAAAAAATTATAGATATATATGGAGCACGGACGGGCTTATTGACAGCTTCAATGTTGTAGCCGCCGTCCCCCTAAAAGCCCGTCAACCCCTCCCCTTTTTCTCTCTCTCTCTCTCTCTCTTGTCCCCTCTTTCTCTGTCCTATGTTTTAGGGGGCTGGCGCTCCTTAGCCAACTCAAACGGCTTAAGGTGGCAGCCCTTTAGAAGCTAGTGTAGATAATTCATCTAACAAGATAAGTTTGTTTCATTTCATTCTTTTCTGGTAAACAGAAACTTTATTTATATATCAAAAGCATCGGTTACAAAACGGGGTGTGGTAATGCCCATTACATCAGCGAATAAACAAGGTGCCAAAAAAGTAGGAGATGTAGTCCACACGGTCGTCGACGCGTGGGGGCCCAGTGCCTGGAATTGATTGGCTGCGTAGTTGGCAAGCTGATCGGGCGTTGTTGCCTTCACGAAAGGTGTGAGTGATCCGGATGTGGGGTAGTCGCTGTAGGACGTGGCGGATACCTGTAAGGAGGTGCCTGAGACGCCATGGTGGTTCCAAAGTCCTAGTAAGGTAGTGCACAAGGATTTGAGAGTCAGTTTTAATCCAAATCCGGGATGTAGGATGTAGGATGCAGAGACAGATGATGCATGTGAGAGAGGGCGATCCGGAGTGCCCAGATTTCTGCCAGGAGACTTGATGCATGCCCAATGGGGTGGGTGACCGCCAGGAGGCAGGCGCCATGTGCGTGGCACCCGCCCCAGAAAGGCCGGGGTTGCCGCGGGAAGCACCATTGATATTGAGCTTGAGCCAAGGGGGTTGAGGGGGCTGCCACGAGACTTGGATTTGGAAACGATTCATGCCGGGGTGATGAGGGCGGAAGGGGTTCGGGAGAGTTTGGATGGCCAAAAATTCTTGAGTGTCCCTGCTGGCGAAGCGGGAGATGTGCGGGGGGTTTAGTTCTGTGCCCTCGAAGATAGCCTGATTTCGGGCTAGCCAAACACCCCCGAGGGTGAAAGCAATGAGGGTGGTGGGAGGGGTAGGATTTTGGATGGAGCGGGTCAGAAGAGTGTGTAGGACCATCAGGATGTCGATGGGGTGGGTGGCAGGAGGGGGCGGTTGCCATGAGTGGTATGGATATGATGCCAAACCTATGTAGCCGTGACACAGGAGAAGAAGATGTAGTAGGTTGTCTCTTCTGCTTTAGGATAGACCGGGCAGGTGGGGGAGATGGGTATGCCTCTGCTTTGTAGTAGAGCTCTCGTGGGGAGCGCTTGGTGAAGACACTTC
>MVGT01001101.1:0-59914 GCA_002174775.1 Macleaya cordata
CTTGGAACTTCTTGAGGCTGTAAAAGCAATATTCTTTGATTTCCTTGAAGATTTGAATCCAACCTCAAATGTCCTTAAATTTCCTGCAAGTTCTTTAGGAAGAATAGCATCAATATCTTTAAGGACATTTCCTGCAAGTTCTTCAGGTAAAATCTTTGATTTCCTTGAAGATTTGAATCCAACATCAAGTTCTTTAGGAAGAATAGCATCAATATCTTTACTCTCCTCGATAGCCGTAACTTTGGCTTGAAATCTCTCGGGAAGAGATCTCAAAACCTTACGAACTATCTTGGAGTTAGGAATAACTTCACCCAAAGCAAAAGAGTTGTTGACAATGTCATTTAACTTGGCATAAAATTCATCAAAGGTTTCATTGTCATCCATTCTAATGGTTTCAAATTGGGTTGTTAACATTTGAAGTTTTGCTATTCTAACAGTCCTAGTACCTTCATGGGTTACCATTAAGATGTCCCATGCCTCCTTTGCTACTTCACAATTAGATATACGACGAAATTCGTCAGCTGTTACAGCAGCATAGATGGCATTGAGAGCTTTGCTATTTCTAGTAGCAGCATCAGTTTCATCGGTGGTCCATTGGTCTTCCGGTTTAGGAACTTCCCTAGAGTTGTCTCCGGTACCAGTCATCATGGTAGGAGGAGACCAAGCAATTTCTACAGTTCTCCAAACCCTTTGGTCTAGGGACTTGAGGAAAGCCCTCATTCTGGCTTTCCAATAAGGATAGTTGCTGCCATTGAATAATGGTGGTTTGTTTACAGCACTACCTTCTCTTTGTGAATCCATTTAGACACAAATAGGGATCACACTTAGGTTGTTAAACCCAACAAGTGAACCTGCTCTGATACCAATTGAAAGTCTAAATTCACCCTACGGTTAATGAATTTAACCGTATGTCAATGTGACTATGGTTAAGGATCACACAATCACCTAATTAAAAATTACTAAGGTGATAAGAGTACAACAAAAATCTCTAACAGGAGTATTGACTTATTCGATTCTTAATATGCGGAATTAAGAACAAGAATCGAATATTTCAATCTCACAACAAGTATGAAAAATATGCACAAGAGATTTTGTTAACGAGGAAACCCAAACTGGGAAAAACCCCGGGACCTAGTCCAGCAAAAATTCACTAAGAGTTATTGAAAACTTACAACCCGATTTACCACTCGATGGACACGAATTACGACTCCCTCTACGCTCCAACAGCTACGGTGTACAGTTCTTCCACAAATTCGAACTCCACGAATTTGCCTCTTAGTAAACGTTGATGCGTCTCCAACTTGAACTCCACAAGTCCCGCACCTTGAACCAATACTTGACTCCTCAAGTATATCACCACAAGCTTGAACCTTCAAGCTCAATCACCGGAAATCCACCGGTAACAAAAACAGAGTTTTGGTTTTGAAATGGGAAGGATTTGAACCAATTTCAACAAGCTTGAGAGCTAAAAGATTAGAGTTGAAACTCTTCAAGAACTTGTTGATTAATAGGGTGAATGGTTGATTGAATACTGAAGATTCAACCCCTATTTATAGTGAAGATGTCCAGCTCAATCCTAGACTAAATTATTAGTTCTAGGTCTAATGGTAGACACCATTATTGGGGATGAGAGAATAATATATTCAGCCTCTCATTCCACTTAGAGATGTTTCCCACGCTCAATTATCTCCCTAAAACAAGGCTTAGAGGGAGATGAGCAATAATGTGTTAGAAAGTTACTTTACAGCTCAGAAAATCGTACTCAGAAAAACGAATCTGGGCGTCGGTTTCGAAATCAAGCCTGTCGGTTTCGAAACCAACATGTGGTTTCGAAACTGACTGATTTGGTTTCGAAACCAACAAGCTTCTGTGATGGTTATTGCCTTTTGATTTCGAAATCAACATGTTTGGTTTCGAAACCAAACTTCATCTGAAGATAGATGTGGTTTTGGTTTCGAAACCAAACTGTTTGGTTTCGAAACCAAAATTCATCTGAAGACAGATGAGTTTTGGTTTCGAAACCAACAGTTTTGGTTTCGAAACCAAACTTCATCTGTCATCAGATAAAGTTTGGTTTCGAAATCAAACTAAGGTTGATTTCGAAACAGACTTTTCCCTATATAAAATAATACCATCAATGCAGTTGGTTTCGAAACCAAACTTCTTGGTTTCGAAACCAACACTGTCCAGATTAAAAATTTATCTTTTAAAACACATTTTATCAAGAGTAAACAGTGTGGGAAACACTCTTAGCAATCTAACCACCTATGGTACTTAGTGTTCTAAGTCACTTACCATCCTAGGATGTCTTCTGGTGGTGAGTTGAGTTCTTCGGAGTCTTTGTAGATTTCTTCTCTTTCAACCGAAGTGAACCGAGACTCACTAAACTCTAACTCAGAATTACAAGAGATCATCTTGAGTTTAATTTTTGACACGAAATTCGACAAACATAAAACATGGACCTTTCATTATTTATTTCAGTTCATAACTTTGTTTGAAATCTTATTCTGGTTCAAATGAATTATTATGGATTATCCTATAAGCTGGTTATGTTTCTATACTTCAAGTCTTATTTATCATTGTGAATATTTTTTTGACCTGTTGAATGAAGAAACTCCCGTCTTATACTCATCTCCTCTACCCCTCGGGCCTTTGTCGATTTCATTACAAAAAGGGGGAGAAGTTATTATGGGGGAATTATATAAGATAGGGGGAGTTTCAAGAAACTCAAGGATTTACGTTTATTTCATATATTATGATGCCTTGATGATTCTTGTGTGATTTTGCAGAAGTTTCTCTTCGCTTGTTGTTTTTTTTATGGGGGAATTGTATAAGATCGGGGGAGTTTCAAGAAACTCAAGGATTTACGTTTATTTCATATATTATGATGCCTTGATGACTCTTGTGTGATTTTGCAGAAGTTTCCCTTCGCGTGTAGTTTTTTAATTGTTGGGGAGGTTTTGCATTTTATTGAGTCCATTGTAAGAGAATTCGTGTTGTAATGTGTCTTTTGGAAATTTTCTTATGTATGGGGTTTTGTCATGAAATTGACAAAGGGGGAGATTGAAAGGTCCCTTTGGGTTTGTCAATGTTCATGGTGAGACAATGAACTCAATTGTAAGTCCATGCTTGAGTTAGAGTTAGGTTGTATCCTTCGTGCAAACTCACACTTCATCGAAGATCGAAGAGAAAGCACGCCATCAGACTCAACTCACCACCAGAACTCACCACATATTGGTAAGTGACATTAATTATCATTCATAGGTGGTTAAATGCATTAGGACTTAGCCTAATATGCTAGGATGAACTTAGAACCACTTTGAACATCTTTTAGGTCCATTCTAGGCATTTCAGCATAGTGGTATCGATACCTCGATACTGACTTAGCCTGATTTATAGGCTATGTCAATATCGATACTGTCTGAGTGAGTATCGATACTGGCCTGCTGGTATCGATACCCACTCAGTTGGTATCGATACTCAGGCCTGTTCGTAAATTTGGGTTTTTATCATGTGCGATTTTTGGTGTAGGGCTTTATGGCCTTTTGGTCTTTTGACCCAAAAACCTTAGGTTTTGCTCCTTCTCTATATAAAGAAGAGAAGCAAACCATTTTAGATGATGCATCTAAGAAGAAGAGAGTTAGAGAGCTTAGAGTGAGAAACCATTGAGAGACTCATTGGTAGTCATCTTCTCCAATAGCTAGGGCTTCAAGATCCTGAGAGAGCTTGAGCTAACTTCTTCATGAGAGTTGATTTAGATCTATTCTCATAGGGCTTTTTATTTTAGCTAGACCTTGCATATCATTCTAGCATGAGAGCCACAAAGTGTTGAAGAACAACAAATCTTCAAACACCATTACAGTCACCGGTAGAGTTCCGGGGAGGTGCAGGCTCGTAGATTCGAGCATACATGTACGAGGCTTGGTGGATTCCAAGTTGGAGGCATACAAGAGGCTTGTGGATTCAAGCTAACAAGTGCGAGGCTTGGTGGATTCTGAGTTGGAGACGAACATACTATTGAAGGGGCGATTCATGGATTCGAGTCATGGAGAAAGACCGGTCTAGTTTGCATGAGGGATTCGTGTTGTCGATGTGAACGGTTGTAAGATTTCTCACAACTCATAGTGGTAATTTCTGGACTAGATACCGGGGTTTTTTCCGTTAGACTTTTCCCCGTCAACAAAAATAATTTATGTTGAATGCTTACATGTGTGAATGATTTTTGTGCAAGATTGAAGTATTCGATTCTACCTTATTTCCGCATTTGAGAATCGAATAAGTCAATACTTGTTTGTTTCAATTTCTATTTATTATGCTTGCATTGAGAATTAACTTTTAAATAGGTAGATATTGATCCCCTTCCATATACACCTAGATTAGTGTTTATTGTTTAAGACATCAACCTAGGAATATGTGATATTTAACGAACTCCACTAATCACACCAAACAACACACCCTCATACAAAGAAAGTAAGGAAAAACCCTAACGGAGCTAAAACGCATACACATTACCTAAAATAGTTAATAATGAGCAAACAGGGAAAAGATATTGGGAAGCCTCCAATGATGTAAGTTTTTTTCAATTTTTTTTTGGGTTTCCATTGTACATATTCATATTGGCATATATTTCGTTTGTTGTTTTTGGGTTTCCATTATATATTCTCACATTTATAATTATAAAACTTCAATCTTCATGTTTTTTACCCATTTTTCAGTCTTTTAGGTATACTTTGAAATGGATGCTTACGTGATCAGGACGGACCCGACCCCCTGAGAACGAAGCTTCGAAACGGACTTGTTGTGCCGTTTGATGCAACTTTTGTAAACAGATCTTTTGGTCCGTTTTAAATATTGTATTCAAACGAACCAGGTTGTCCAATTTGTTTACGTCAGCAAGATAACACTGGTTGGTCCGTTTTAACTGATTCATAAACAACTTACTCTAACCCTTCATGATCTGTAGTGATGATGCTATGGAGGACCAACCTGTGTCCGAAAGGAAGTGGCAGATTTTAAGATTTGCCACAACATTAGCACCGCATTCTTCATCTGATAATGACTCTCAAGAAGAAGCAACTCAATCTTCATCATCTTATGGTAAGCAAGATCTTACTGTTTCTCTACCTGTGCTCATTTCAGGTGGTCCCGCTGATCCATCTTTACTTGTTAGCTAAGAATTTCTCATTGCGTGTGCAATCTGGGAAGGGAAGGTATGTTGTTTGATTTTTCATTGTACTGGGTACTTCTTTACAGTATGTGAGTTTCTATACGGCTTAGGTACTTTTCATTTATTTCGGACATGCGCCACATAGACTCCTTAGAATCCACAAGCATCAGTCAACATTGTACAAGTGGGATCTTGAAAGGATGTCATCGGGTGTGAAGGAAATAGTTGAGTGATCTGGAATGGGTGCAATTGCAAAGCACGCCCACACAATAGTTAATAAAGTACTTATATGCGCATTTATTGAGAGGTGGTATGGCGACACCTACATGTTCTATCTACCATTTGGGGAGCTGACAATTACACCAGAAGATGTCCACCTTATACTTGGGCTACCAGTTGATGGGTAGTGTATGGCAGGAGAGTATCCAGGAATGTACGATAAATTGGATAGGACCGGTACATATCAACTAATTAAAGAGACATTGGGCCTTTCAAAAGGCGAAGTAGGTGATAACTAGGATTCTCACCATATGCGACTTGATCGGTTAAGGAAAAAATTCGAAGGGTGTGAAAAGCGTGAAAAGGACGATACAACAAAGTATAAAGCGCGGGCTTATCTCCTTTACGTTATAGGTTGTGTCATATGCCCTGACAAAACCGATAATAGGGTTGTAGTGCACCACCTTCACTTGTTGAGAGATGTAGAGAACCTTCGATCAATATGTTGGGGAAATGGTATGCTGACCCACTTATTCAAGGAGTTGACCCGTGTGACTCGCCGTGGCACTAAATCTTTTACTGGATGCTTGACATTATTGCAGGTAAAATTATAACTGTTTAATTTTTACTAAATGTTTTTATCCTTTATAGCCATATATTTCATAATTAACTCAACCTTCTCTCTCCTAGGTATGGATATTTATGCACTTCCCCGAATTAGGTAGGTTCGATTACCAAGAGTCATTTCGGGAGCCAATGCCTATGATTAGTAAGTATATACACATCTACTGCATTAGAACGAGGTCAGAGAGAGGCACTAGTTGCACTTCGAGAGCGCATTGATGACTTTCCGTTGTCAGATGTAAGTACCGAACATAATTTCTCATTTTTAACGAAGTACACTCTATTTGAATGATTAGTTAGTGATTTAACACTTTTGTAAGTTGTATGGGATCCCTACAAGGGGCAGCGTGATAACTCTCCCTTTCAGGAATCTACTTTTTTTAAGGGATTTTTTAGATGTTTCAAACTAGAAGAGGCGTACTATCCTGATAGGGTTTTACAAAAATTCGCTAGAGTCCAGGGCATACCAAACCAACCATGTGCCATCTCATTGAAGAAAACAAAAGTGAGCACGACCTCTTTCAAACCTAGGTACATAGGATATGTTAGGTTGTGGGATGGGCAGGACTAGCGTAGCCACGTAATGGACCCCGATCAAAATTTGGGGACAACTTTGGTTGCAGGGGCATGTTCAGCTGATTACAATGGATGGTTTAATCACGTTTCGTACCCATTTGTTTAGAACCCTGCGCATAAGGTGTCCCTTGCTATCCCCCATCTCCGCAAGTTAAGATGTCCACAATTGTAAGTTCTTTTAATCTTTAAAACCACAACCATTATACATACAATTTGTTGACGGCCTTTTTCTTTTTTGAAACGTTTTGTAGAAAAGGCTTCTACTAGCATTGAGGAACTACATCCGGAGCTGTGGTCGCGATACCAATGGACTGACACCCGCTCAGAAGCCTCAAACACTGCAAATGGTGGATAATGTATTGTCCGAGTATGATATAATTAAGTTCTCTGTTGATGACAGTACACATGTTTTTAAGAGTGGGAAAAAGAGAGCCTCTACTCATGGGCAGATGTGACCTTTTGTACATGAACTGTGATCATTTTAGGCCCGAAAAGTAGACAAGTGTGATTATTAATGGCCCCATACGTAGTTTTAAATTATGTAAAGAATTATATCTCTGCAAATGAAAACTGCCCAAATTTTTAACAAATTTGTGTTTAACTGGTCGTGTGATTATTTTTGGGTATGGTTGTTCCTTTCTCTATTTTTTTTAATATTACCATCGTGTTGTTATATTGTTTCTGAGTGTGAAGTACAAAAATGCAGTGTCACGTGACCATTTATACACATTCATTGTGTTGGCACATTATATTACTGTAAAGTACAGTTTCAAATCGTACAAGCAAAAATTAGTCCATAAAACCCTTCAAAAACTTACGGTTCATCATCAAATAGTATTATGTAAATTTCCTTTGTGTTTACCATCATCCATCAATTCCAAATGAGGTGAGCTCCAACTTATACAGTCATTAGCAGCCCAAAATACTCAAAATAGTCCACAAGAGATCATCCAAGTTTTAGAAATCATCATCCAATAAAGACACGAGGTTTTTTCTCTAAAATTTTCCATTACCCAACCTCATCATAAACATGAAAATAGAGAAGAATAATCTGCAAGGCTTATTAATAGTCTGACACTAATTATAAACATACAATTTATCATGATTTAACAAATCACAAGTAAGATAAATCTCACCCATTTAACCCATTCATCTTTGCACATCATTTTTCTTATCATCATTCACAAAACTACACGAGGATAATCACCAGAATCTCATCAAGTTTAAGTCTACATTTTTGCATGCTTTAAAAATAGAGGAAGTAAGATCATGAGACAACAAATTTAAATCAAACCTAAATCTAACTATCAAAATTTCCTCTTCATCATCGAATTTCGTTTTTTTTCAAAAACCCTATTTACATCATCAAAACCACAAAATCTAGGGCATAAGGGGGCAGATTTCTCACCTTGGCACAAAAAAATTAGCCCATCTCATCACCTCTTCCACCATTGAGCTCCAAATCATCAAGATCTACAACAACAAGAAATTGGAGCATAGAAACCCTAGGTTATTACAACTAAAATCAGCATAAATTTAAAGGATTTTGGGTTAGAAAACTTACCCAAAAGAGAAGAAACGAAAGGGGAAAGCTTATGGTCGATCCCCTTTGCTCTCCTTCCTTCCTTCCTTCTTCTTCTTCTTTTTCTCTGCGTTTTTCTGCTACTATTTTTTTTTTCAACATCTCTCCCTAGCTTTCCTTCTCCTTCTCCAATAGTTTTCTAGTTAAAAAAATAAAATAAAAATTGTTAGGTCCATGAGTTCACTCATGTCATATTTGTCGAATTTCGTGTCAAAGGTAAACTCAAGATGGTCAATGTAACTTGAGTTAGAGTTAGTGAGTCATTCGGTTCGTTGCGAAGCAAAGACTCCAAGAAGCTCAACTCACCACCGGAACTCATCTTAGGATGGTAAGTGACTTAGAAACTCAATATCATAGGTGGTTAGTTCATATTAGATCATATGAGAACCACCGGAACTCATCTTAGGATGGTAAGTGACTTAGAAACTCAATACCATAGGTGATTAGTTCATATTAGATCATATGAGAAACCACCGGAACTCATTTTAGGATGGTAAGTGACTTAGTAACTCAATACCATAGGTGGTTAGTTCATATTAGATCATATGAGAAAGTACGGAATGGCAAAAGATGTCAAAACCCCTTAAAACTAGTGTTTGAAAGAATGCTGTCAGAATACCACGGTTTTTCGGGAAACTGTGACCATTTGTACTGTGGCCAAAGGTTGGTTTCGAAACCAAGGAGGTTGGTTTCGAAACCAAAGTTGAAAAATGATGTCAGGAGGTTTTTGGTTTCGAAACCAACCATATTGGTTTCGAAACCAACCCTGAAAAATGCCAACAGATGGTTTTTGGTTTCGAAACTGACTTGTTGGTTTCGAAACCAAAGCTACAGAATGATGTTAGATGGTCTTTGGTTTCGAAACCAAACATATTGGTTTCGAAACCAAAGTTATGAAAATCATTCCAGGCCTTTTTTGGTTTCGAAACCAACCTTCTTGGTTTCGAAACCAACGCCCAGATATGTGCGATTTCAGCTGTTTCGTGAGCTGTAAAGTGATTCCTTTTCACTTTTTTGCACATTCCCTCTTAAGCATGTTTTAGGGAAATTATTGGTGCGTGGGGAACACCTCTAAATGGGATGAGGGATCAATGGAATGTCTCCTCATCTCCATTATTGTGTCTAGCTTTTGACCTAATACAACCTAGAGATTTCTGGGTTTGTGCTGGACATTTTGAGTTATAAATAGGGATTGAACCATCAATGTTTAATCAACCATTCACCCTATTTATCAACAAGTTCTTGGAGAGTTTCAACTCTAATTCTTTAGCTTCCAAGCTTGTTGTACATGCTTTAATCCTTCCCATTTTAACTCAAAACCTGAGTTTTGTTGCCGGTGGATTTCCGGTGGTTGAGCTTGAAGTTTCAAGCTTGTGGTGATATACTTGAGGAGTCAAGTATTGGTTCAAGGTGCGGGACTTGTGGAGTTCAAGTTGGAGACGCATCATCATCTACTAAGAGGCAAATTCGTGGATTTCGAATTTGTGGAAGAACTGTACACCGTAGCTGTTGGAGCGTAGAGGGAGTCGTAAATCGTGTCCATCGAGTGGTAAATCGGGTTGTAAGTTTTCAATAACTTTTAGTGGATTCTTGCTGGACTAGGTCCCGGGGTTTTTCCCAGTTTGGGTTTTCCTCGTTAACAAAATCTCTTGTGCATATTTTCATACTTGTTGTGAGATTGAAATATTCGATTCTTGTTCTTAATTCCGCATATTAAGAATCGAATAAGTCAATACTCTTGTTAGAGATTTTTGTTGTACTCTTATCACCTTAGTAATTTTTAATTAGGTGATAGTGTGATCCTTAACCATAGTCACATTGACATACGGTTAAATTCATTAACCGTAGGGCGAATTTAGACTTTCAATTGGTATCAGAGCAGGTTCACTTGCTGGGTTTAACAACCTAAGTGTGATCCTTGTTGTGACTTATGGAATCACAAAGAGAGGGTAGTGCAGTAAATTTACCTCCATTATTCAATGGAAATAACTATCCTTTTTGGAAAGCTAGGATGAGAGCTTTCTTAAAGTCTATAGACCAAAGAGTTTGGAGAACTATTGAGGTTGCTTGGTCTCCACCTACTATGATTGTAGGACCTAGAGACAATTCTAGAGTAGTTCCTAAACCAGAAGATCAATGGGATGCCATAGATAGTGAAGCTGCTACTAGAAATAGCAAGGCTCTCAATGCCATTTTTGCTGCTGTAACGGCTGACGAATTTCGTCGCATATCTAATTGTGAAGTAGCAAAAGAGGCATGGGACATTTTAATGGTAACCCATGAAGGTACTAGAACTGTAAAAATAGCAAAGCTTCAAATGTTAACCACCCAATTTGAAACCATCAAAATGGATGACAATGAATCTTTTGATGAATTCTATGCTAAATTAAATGAAATTGTCAACAATTCTTTTGCTTTGGGTGAATCTATTTCTAACTCTAAGATAGTACGTAAGGTTTTGAGGTCTCTTCCGGAGAGATTTCAAGCCAAGGTTACGGCTATCGAAGAGAGTAAAGATATTGATGCTATTCTTCCTGAAGAACTTGCAGGTAACTTAAAAACCTTTGAATCCAGTTTGCATCATTCAAGGACTTCAAAGGATATAGCTTTTGCAGCATCAAAGAATGTCACCTATACTGATTCAGAAGACGAGGATGATCATGGTGATAATAAGGATCTTGAGTTTCTTTTCGAAAATTTTATAGAGTTTCTTAAAGTCGAGAAAAGAAAAATTCTGAAACATGGGATTTCATCCTCAAGTAAGAGTAAGTCATTAAGTAAGGATAAAGCTCATAAGAAAAATAACAACTCTAGTGATATTCAATGTTTTAAATGCCATGGTTTTGGACACTTTTCCAATGAATGTCCCAACAAAAAGTCCAAAAGCAGGAAAAAGAGGATGGTCACTTGGGATGATTCAGTAAGTTCAAGTGACAATGAAGATAAAGCAAACTATGTGGCTTTTACCACTTCCTTGGAATCTTCTTGTGTCCACTCAGAAGATGAAATAAGTATGGAATCAGAAGATCTTCATACTGATCATATTGGAGACAAAGAAGAAACCACTAAGGCTTTTATTACCTTTGTGGAATCTTCTTATGATCTCCTTGAAGATTTATATACTGATTTTGAAGATCTTCAGGCTACTAAAGGAAGTAGTAAAGAGAACATTGAACTAATGGCTATGGCTGCATCTGTTGATCATGAAAAAGATATACAAGCTGAATCTAATGATCTTCGAAGTGATAGCGAGGATGATGTTGATCCTACAGAGTTGTTCTCAAGAATTCTTGAAAATAGTAAGAGCTTGTCAAAGGCAAACAAGGAGCTCAAACTAGAGAATTCAAGTCTTATGACTGAGAAGAATGATCTCACTCTTCAAGTGGAAGAAGCCTCTAAGAGGAAGGCAGAGGACAAAGAGATTCTTGAAGGAAAAGATAAAGAAATCAAATTCCTCAAGAATGAGCTGGTGGTGACTAATGAGAGAGTCACATCACTTCTTGAAGAGATACAAAAAATGAAGGATGAGCTAAAAGAGTCTAAAGAGATGCTCATAAAGTTCAATCATGGGTCGAATAACCTTGTCTCTATGTTGAAAGGATCGAAGAATTCGAGTGACAAGAAGGGACTCGGCTTTGATCCAAGTAAGGTTGCTAGCACCTCAACGTCGACGACCTTTGTGAAAGCTAAGACTCATCCTCCTCCTCCACAAAAGAGAGCAGTTAAGCAAGTTGACCAACAAGCTCCAAAGCAAGTTGTCAAGCAACATATCCCAAAGCAAGCTATAAAACCACAAGGTAAGCCTAAAGTTTCTAACATTAATAATGTGTGTTCTTATTGTGGTTATAAGGGACATTTGCAGAACAAATGTAGATTCTTTTTAGAAGATTGCAAAAAGTCTCATAATGTCAATCAAGATCTTTTAAAAAGAATCAAATCATTGAGTGACAAGGCTCAAGCATTGACTGGAGATATTGGAAAGCTTGACAACAACAAACAAGGTATGTATTCCTTTGGATCAAAATCTTATTCAAAGAAAAGGAAGAGAAACAAGACCAAAAAGGTTGTGCTTGAGACAACCAAACCTACTCATGTGGACTTAAATCAAATGAAGACATTTAAGAAATTCAAGGCCATATGGGTAAGAAAAAGTGATTTGGCATGTCTTGAAACTCTCACTACATACAATACTGGTAAGTCATCTAAGTACTTATTGGTTAGTGGTAGTGGTCGTACCATTACTTGATTGTTGATATTCTCACTCCTTCCCTTGTTTTGATTGCATATATAGTTGGGGTAGTTGAGTGAGTGTTCTACTAGTTTGCATTTTAGTTGATTGTTATGCATTCTAGTGTTTGTTGTATGTACTTGTAGATAAGTTCTTATTGCATTTGAACATGACATTTCATCTACTAAGTATCATACTTTACAGCATGCCCATTTATTGTCAAATCATTTTTGGGACATGTGTGTATATTTTTTTGTTTGTCATCTTGTTTCTTTGTCAATACTGAATGAAGTGTATAAACCTTTGTTATTGATTGAGAAACAAGCTACTACACAAGTAGTGAATATTGATGGTCAACCACATCAAGCAGAATTTTTTTCTGTAGGTTTGTATTCTCACTTTTCCCCTGTTTTGCATTGCATATTATTTTTGGGTTGAAAAATGAGTTTTGAAGATTAGTTTGCTTTCACAAATTGCATTCTAATACATGTATGTTTTAAGTGTTCTTCTTGTTGTTATTGGCTATCTTTTATAGAATACTTGAACATATAAGAGATTTCACAAATCTGAATTACTTTATTTTATTTTGATATAGCTTGTGAATCTCTTCTCTAAATCCATATACTCTCTTGACTGATCTATAAATCTTGTGCACATAAGAGCCTCTTGAGTAAGTGTGATTTTATCCTAGTTGAATCATTGGATGGGTTAAAATAAAGCTTATGATTCATTAATGGACTGAACTAGCTGGTTGGACTATCTCTCACTAGGATATTGTGTTTTGATGAAGTGCTGAAAAATATTGTTATATCTTGTTATGAAACATCACCAAAACAGTAAGCTCTCGTAAAAGATCTTGAGCTTGGTGAAACACCAAAAGAGTGAGTTCTCGTAAAAAAAAATGTTGAACTCGGTGTTTGAACATCAAAAAGAGTGAGATCCCGCAAAAAGATTGGGAACTCGATGTTCTTTATTCTTCATCTTGACCTCATAGTGACCCACTTGGTTCCAATACGGGTACTTTCTTGGTTGTGTCTCCTCGGATAAGAGTCGCTTGCAAGTTTAGGGAAAATATTGGTAACAAGTTGGTGATCTATGTCTCATGCTCTTGAGTTCCTCAAGTTTCATTCAAACTCAAACATGAAGGTCATTAATAGGTAACAATGTGAGATAGTTCTTTCATGCTAGGTAAGGTTCAGATTTGAAGAAATTGGTAATATGGATAACCTTATCTTATTTTCCTTTTAGGATGGTCTCACATAATGATATTGTTCTCTCAACACACACACACCATAATCAGAATATTGAGTGTTGTGATTTTCATGATTGAGAACTTGCTTGGCTATATTTGAATAAATTTTTGCAATTTCATGATTAAGAAATTTTTAATTGTGATTGTGTATTATATTATTGATAGCCTTGACAACATGATTTGGACACAACAAAACTTTTCTACTTGCATACATTGATAGCATAGATTTGTTGTGTGTTGATGCATGTTGAACCGGATTAGTTTTAAGATTCAAATCTTTCTCATGATCTGGTTGAGGGGGAGCTTGCATGTTTTGTTTATTTGCATATATTTGTGCATGCTTGCTCATTATTTGCATTAAGCTAATATTTGAAAAAATCCAAAAATTTGCATTTTCTCCATTGGTTTTCAAAACCAGGATACATTCACACACTTTGGTTTTATTTCTTATCTTAGCTCTGATACACCTTGTAACTAGCTTTGATAAATTTTATAGTGTGTGACATGTTCTTACTTGCCTTCCACCATACTTTCTTATTGTCTATCTAACTATCTACTTGGTTGAAAATTAGTTAGATATTTATTCTTATGGTTGGTTGGTTTGTATTTGTGTTTCCATACATTGTCTTTCTCAGTTTCTCCTTGTACTTTTGTTGTCTTCTATCCTTTGTCTATTTGTGACAAAAAGGGGGAGAATTATGTGTTCTTGACTTTGCAAGGGGAGTACTATGTGATACGAGTTTTATCACATAGGGGGAGAGATTCTTGTAGCACTTATCAAGGGGGAGTGTAAGCATATTCATTATTTATATTCATGACTTCCATGGTACCTTGATGTGTCTTGTGGACATGTGCAGGAAACAAGTTAAAGACAACCCATAGAGTTTAATGTCTCTATTTGTTTGGGGGAGTTTTGTCTTTTATCTCTCATTGAACCTTATGAATGGGTGTTGAATGGGTTTTGTCACGAAATTGACAAAGGGGGAGATTGTAAGGTCCATAAGTTCCCTCATGGATTTTGTCAATTTGCGTGTCAAATCAAACTCAATATAGCCAATGAGAGTTTGCAAGTTGTCTCTACATTTTTAACCAATGAAGACTTATAGTGAAGGAGAGAAGACTTGTGCAAAGCTCAACTCACCACCATTGGAAGATATCTTAAGATGGGAGAAGCTTTGACAAAGGGGGAGAGATATTATCTCTACCTTCATTAAATGCTCTAAACATTCTTCAAGGTATGTATTTAGTATTTTATAAGATTCCTTGACTTGTTTTGTGAGCATGTGCAGGAAACAGGTTGTTTTATACAATCCGTGTTTTAAGTTCTATTGAGTCATGTGTAAGAAAATACGAGTTGTAATGGGGAAGGTTCTTTATACTATTTTCTTATGTATGGCTTTGTCACGAAAATGACAAAGGGGGAGATTGTTAGGTCCATGAGTTCACTCATGTCATATTTGTCGAATTTCGTGTCAAAGGTAAACTCAAGATGGTCAATGTAACTTGAGTTAGAGTTAGTGAGTCATTCGGTTCGTTGCGAAGCAAAGACTCCAAGAAGCTCAACTCACCACCGGAACTCATCTTAGGATGGTAAGTGACTTAGAAACTCAATATCATAGGTGGTTAGTTCATATTAGATCATATGAGAACCACCGGAACTCATCTTAGGATGGTAAGTGACTTAGAAACTCAATACCATAGGTGATTAGTTCATATTAGATCATATGAGAAACCACCGGAACTCATTTTAGGATGGTAAGTGACTTAGTAACTCAATACCATAGGTGGTTAGTTCATATTAGATCATATGAGAAAGTACGGAATGGCAAAAGATGTCAAAACCCCTTAAAACTAGTGTTTGAAAGAATGCTGTCAGAATACCACGGTTTTTCGGGAAACTGTGACCATTTGTACTGTGGCCAAAGGTTGGTTTCGAAACCAAGGAGGTTGGTTTCGAAACCAAAGTTGAAAAATGATGTCAGGAGGTTTTTGGTTTCGAAACCAACCATATTGGTTTCGAAACCAACCCTGAAAAATGCCAACAGATGGTTTTTGGTTTCGAAACTGACTTGTTGGTTTCGAAACCAAAGCTACAGAATGATGTTAGATGGTCTTTGGTTTCGAAACCAAACATATTGGTTTCGAAACCAAAGTTATGAAAATCATTCCAGGCCTTTTTTGGTTTCGAAACCAACCTTCTTGGTTTCGAAACCAACGCCCAGATATGTGCGATTTCAGCTGTTTCGTGAGCTGTAAAGTGATTCCTTTTCACTTTTTTGCACATTTCCTCTTAAGCATGTTTTAGGGAAATTATTGGTGCGTGGGGAACACCTCTAAATGGGATGAGGGATCAATGGAATGTCTCCTCATCTCCATTATTGTGTCTAGCTTTTGACCTAATACAACCTAGAGATTTCTGGGTTTGTGCTGGACATTTTGAGTTATAAATAGGGATTGAACCATCAATGTTTAATCAACCATTCACCCTATTTATCAACAAGTTCTTGGAGAGTTTCAACTCTAATTCTTTAGCTTCCAAGCTTGTTGTACATGCTTTAATCCTTCCCATTTTAACTCAAAACCTGAGTTTTGTTGCCGGTGGATTTCCGGTGGTTGAGCTTGAAGTTTCAAGCTTGTGGTGATATACTTGAGGAGTCAAGTATTGGTTCAAGGTGCGGGACTTGTGGAGTTCAAGTTGGAGACGCATCATCATCTACTAAGAGGCAAATTCGTGGATTTCGAATTTGTGGAAGAACTGTACACCGTAGCTGTTGGAGCGTAGAGGGAGTCGTAAATCGTGTCCATCGAGTGGTAAATCGGGTTGTAAGTTTTCAATAACTTTTAGTGGATTCTTGCTGGACTAGGTCCCGGGGTTTTTCCCAGTTTGGGTTTTCCTCGTTAACAAAATCTCTTGTGCATATTTCTATACTTGTTGTGAGATTGAAATATTCGATTCTTGTTCTTAATTCCGCATATTAAGAATCGAATAAGTCAATACTCTTGTTAGAGATTTTTTGTTGTACTCTTATCACCTTAGTAATTTTTAATTAGGTGATAGTGTGATCCTTAACCATAGTCACATTGACAGGGCGAATTTAGATTTTCAAAAATGGAGTATGAAAAGAGAAGAGAAGAGGGGAAATGGCGTGGGGAATTTGGAGAGAAACAAGAGGATGTTAGAGAAGGAGAAAAAATTTAGGGAGATGGAGCTCATAGAATGCTTCAATGGTTTTAGAGAGAAACCCTCTTCTTTACTGTCGATGATAGGAGAAACTCAGAGTCTCCTATCAGGACTCTACTTTATATACGAGGGGTAAATTTGTCCAAAAAAATCAAAAGGATTACATTTTGAGTCCCAAAGTTTGGGCGAATTATTCTGCCGAACCACTCCTTGAATCGGTCTACAATGTCAAGTTTCCCTTATTGTTATGGCTTTTTTTTAGAACAAGTCATAATTGTCATCTTCTTTTAATTCTTCATCTGCAGCCCTGAAATTTATGTACACGGTGGTGATTTTCTGATACGTGTGTTTAAAGTATTAGAAATTAGAAGAATTAATCAGATGAGGAGAGAAGAAAGGGGAGAGAAAAATCTAGAAGAAAATACTAAATCCCTAACTTGTAGGGAGGTGGACTTAGACACATACAACATAATTACCCACCATTACAAATAAACCTACAACAAAATAAGACCCAATACTCTACTGACTCAAGCTAACAACCAGAGACTAAGTCTCCTTATTTAACACGACACAAACTAAATAACAAACAACTAACAAATAGAATCCCATAACCCATGTACTAATCACCCAATGTAAACATAAAATAACAAACTGCTAACTTAACTACCATTAAACCTGTAAATACATAATAAATAAATGTATACATGTCATATTGATATGAAGAGTGTAAAAATATTGTTTATAATACGTTGTATGGAATCAAAGGGCAAAATCATAATATGTAAACTCGAGGGCCTATATAAACCCCTCGTCTGTAATTTAGTGAACATGAATAATACACTTGTTTTCAGTGATTGTTACTTTCTCTCTCAACTGTAGATTTTCTACATTTACAGTTTGGCGTCGTCTGTGGGAAAGTTTCCCGCACTTTGTGATTATCGCAAACTGCAAAGAATTCACAAGATTTCAGAAAGAGAAAAATCACTTTTGAAGCTTCCTTTGATCAGCAACAATGGCTCTGGCAAAACGAGGGACGACAAATCTAACTTCAAATCTACAAGAAATCGGTGTTGAAGAAGAACGACGAGAAGATAGGTAAGAAGGCAATACTATAGAAGTTCCAGTTCAGGAAACACCGACTTCAAATGATTAATTCATCCTACTCATGAAAAAATTGGAGGAAATGGCTAAAAATTAGTTGGAGCAGCAAAATGTTTTGGCTGAACTCCAACGGCAAAATGAAAATTTGCAAAAGAGAAATGAGGATTTGGATGAGAGAATCTCTGCTGCGCGACTTCGAGAGAGTGAAAAAGAAGTTGAGGAAGCGAATCGAAGTCATTTAATGGCAAACAGAGATGATCAGAGAAAAAAGAAAGAAAAATACAACGTAGAAGATGTAGGAGAGTCGACAAATGATAAAAATGAAAAAAAGAGGATTTTAAAGAAGAAATCCAAAGAATGCTGGAACAGAAAATAAAGATGTTCAATGATGCTGTTAAGGACATCAAAGGAAAAGATCCAGAGAAATAGATGACGTAAATTATAAAAGATGTTCAAGACTCTCCTCTAATTGCAGAATTGGAAGATCAAGAACTTCCAAAAGATATTCAATTTCCTAAATTTGAGCTTTATTATGGAGCAGAGGATCCAACCGAACATTTGCGAAACTACAAGCGAACGATGAAGATTTGGGAGAAAAATGAATCTATAATGTGCAAATTTTTCTTTCTGAGTCTTCACAGAGAAGCAGCAACTTGGTACGACAGCTTAGCCGCAGCTTCAATCTCAAGCTGGTAGGAATTGCAGAGAATATTTTTAAAGCAATACATTCATAGTCGAAAAGGAGAACATTTGATGAGTTATACAAGGAGATTCCAGACTCTGCTATCAGCCATTGGGAAGGTGGATGAGAATGCTGCAATATCATACTTCAGACAAGGTTCGGAAAGACAGTCAAACTTATTCTTCACATTGGTTGGGAGATTACCAACAAGTGTGGAAGAGCTATTGCAAAAAGCTAAAAAATATTCCAATATTGAGGAAGGAATCCAAAAATGGGGATTATCGCTGCGAATTCTAGTTTATAGAGTTCAGCAACAGGATCAAGAAGAATTAAGTCCAAATTTGCAACGTGATCAGGCAGTTTTATCTGCTTCGCCAAATATTGCGATGGTGCATAGAGGAAACAAGGCTCACACGCCAAGTCCTCAGACTTTCAAAAGAGGACGAAGAAAAGAAAATGAAAAGTGGAATCAGGATAAAATATCAAAATTTGAAGACAAGGTATTTACTAGATTGAATGCTCCACTTGACAGAATTTTAGGTGAGATATAATTTAAAGAGTATTTCCGTTGGCCAAAGATGCGAGTTGAAACGCAATTAACCGGGCCACGTGTAAACATGAATGAATACTGTCATTACCACCGACATGCAGGACATTTAACAACAATGTGTAGACATTTAAAAAGTTATATCCAAGAACTTGTAGAAGAAGGGAAGCTTGATAAGTTTATTGTAAAAAAGGAAAAGCAATGTAATGATCAAGCAAATTCGGATCCACAAGTGTCTACATTAGTTAAAGTAACCCTGCCAAAAGAAAAACGTGGAGTGGTGAATATGATATTTGCAGCGAAAAACTCTTTGCATACTACAAATTCTGTATTAAAAAATATATCCCGCATAAATGCGAGAATCGTAAAACAAAAGCAACTGATAATTGGAGCAAGTCAGGATAATACTTCAGAGTGGAAAAGTCAGCCACTAACATTTTCTGCGGCAGACTTAGATGGGAAAGACTTTCTGCATTTTGATGCATTAGTAATAACACTTTTCATAGATAATTGGGAAGTTCGAAAGATTCTCGTTGATCCTAGAAGTTCAGCTGACATATTATTTTATTCAGCTTAACAAAAAATGAAGGATCTGAATTCAGAATTAAGCCCTTCAAGTATTTCTTTATTTGGCTTTAATGGTTCAAAAGCTAAACCTAAGGGTGAAATAACCCTGATGGTAAAAGTTGGTCCCATTGAAATCCCAGTCAGTTTTAGTGTTGTTGAAGCAGAGTCTCCATTCAATGCAATATTAGGAAGATGTTGGATTCATCAAATGAAAGTTATTCCATCTTCCTATCATCAGAGTTTAAAGTTTCCAACTCCTAATGGAATAATGGAAATTCAAGGGGATCAAAATTCAACGAAGACATGCCACTCTTTGTTAGTAAAGACAGTAATTCAGTAGGAAAAAAGGAAGGGAATGAAACCAAAAGCAAAAAAGAAAAATAGAACATGGGAATGGCTCACAAAATTCGCAAGCTGCCAACGAAGAAAATGTAATCACAGAATTATGCTTCAGCAGGGAGTAATAATACGAATGTAGTGATAGAACCTATTGAAGAAATAAATATAGGCATGGAAGGAGAGCAGAAAATAACTTTCATCGGGACATTAATGGAGCCGAAAATAAAGAAAGATTTAGTTCAACTTTTAAAAAAGAATGTGGATTTATTTGCATGGAACATAAAAGACATGCCTGGTATTGACCCATCGGTTGCTTGTCATCGTTTGAACGTGGATCTAAACTTCAAGCCAGTAAAACACAAGCAGAGGAAGTTGGCTCCTGCCTTAAGAGAAGTAGTTAAAGAAGAGTTAGATAAGCTCATAAGATCAAACTTTATTAGAGAGGCTTTATATCCTGAGTGGGTTGCAAATATGGTGGTTGTACCTAAGAAAAATGGTTAAGTCAGAGTTTGTATTGACTTTACAAATTTAAATAAAGCTTACCCGAAGGATAGTTTTCCATTGCCTCATATTAACCAACTGGTAGACGCAACTGCAGGTCATGAATTAATGTCCTTTATGGATGGCTACTCAGGGTATAACCAGATTCCAATGTCTAAGGAAGACAAAGAAAAGACTGCATTCATGTCAAGTAGAGGACTTTACTGCTATACAGTCATGCCATTTGGATTAAAGAATGTGGGAGTAACTTACCAAAGGATGGTATCTAAAATCTTCTCTGATATAATTGGTAAAACAATGGAGTTTGTGTCGATGACATGTTGGTGAAAAGTAAGTCTAAATACTCACATTTGATTGATCTAAGTGCAGCCTTTGACGGGATTAGAAAATTCAACATGAGAATTAATCCTATAAAGTGTACATTTGGTGTGACGTCAGGAAAATTTTTGGGGCATTTGGTCACTAAAAGAGGAATTGAAGTTGATCCTTCAAAAATAAAAGCATTGATGGATATGCCATCTCCATCTACGCTTAAAGAGGTACAAATGTTAAATGGTCGTTTGGCTTCATTAAATCGGTTTATCTCCAGGTCATCTAATAAATGCAAACCATTCTTTGCATTACTTAAGAAAAATAAAAGATTTGAATGGAACGCTGATTGTGAGGAAGCTTTTCAGAAACTGCAGCAGTACCTTGGGAATGCCCCAATCTTGTCAAAACTAATTGAAAGAGAAATACTGATTCTTTATTTGGCAGCTACAACCTTTTTAGTAAGTGCAGTGTTATTAAAGGAAGAAGAAAAGGTAGACAAGCCAATTTATTTCATCAGCAAAACACTATCTGATTATGAAAGAAAATATCAAAAGATCGAAAAAATGTTGTTTGCCTTGCTATATGCCTCTCAAAAGCTGAAACCTTATTTTCAGGGACATACAATCAAAGTTCTGACTACCTGCCCACTAAAAGCTATAATTGAAAAAAGCGATAAAATTGGACGAATAGCTAAGTGGGCGATACTGCTCTCTCAGTTTGATATTCAATTTAAGGCACGAACTGCTGAAAAAGGATAAGTCATTGCAGATTTTCTGGCAGATTTTCCACTCTCTGAAGTTGAAGATGATGAACAAATGGATAGGATAACAGAATTCCAATGGAAACTCTAGACATAAATGAAGATGAGGCAGCAGAGTCAAGTCAAAGCTTGTGGAAGTTATATGTCGATGGATCATCAAATAATGAAGGTGCAGGAATTGGTGTTGTCTTAGTTACACCAGAAGAAAAGTATTTTGTGTAAACATTTCGGTTGGAGTTTCAAGCAACAAATAATGAAGCAGAGTATGAAGCAGTTATACAAGGACTGCGTCTGGCGAAAGAATTAAATGTTGCAAACTTGAAAGTCTTCAGTGACTCTCAGTTGGTAGTTTAACAATTGAACAACGTCTACTTAACAAAAGATACATAAATGCTTTGGTATGTCGAAAAAATAAAGTTGCAAGCACAAATGCTGAAAGAGGTTCAGTTCAAGCAAATTCCAAGAACTGATAACAGGCATGCAGACGCGTTAGCTTTTCTTGCCTCAAAAATGCAAGATAGAGAGGTGCGTCAGATTCCAATTGGAATTATTGAAGCCATCAATTGAGGAGTTAGCTGTTCAATTTTGTTCTTTGCACATTGAGGAAGAAGATTAGAGATTTTTAATCCTCAATTATCTTCAAAAGAAGGAACTTCCAAGAGATAAGAAGGAAGCTTTTAAGATCATAACCAAGTCATCTAGATATGAGGTTTGAAATGGTATTTTATATCGTAAAACGTATTTGGGGCCATTTTTACGATGTTTATCCAAATCAGAAGCTGAAGAAGTTCTAAATGATATACATAGAGGAGATTGTGGAAATTATGGCAGAAAAAGATCTCTTGCCAATAAAGCAAAGAGTCAAGGATACTTTTGGCCATACATGCAAGCTGGTGCTTCTAAAATAGTGAAATATTGTGAAGAGTGACAAAGATTTGGAAAGAAAATAAAGGCACCAGCTGAACAATTACAATCAATACTAAGTCCATGGCCTTTTGCATTATAGGAGCTAGATATTATGGGTCCATCTCCAAAGGCACCAACAAAGCACAGATTTCTCTTGGTTGCAACTGATTATTTCACAAAATGGGTTAAAGTTGTTCCATTGGAAAGAATCAGGTCAAAAGAGGTTTTCAAATTCTTATGGGAACATATAATATGTGGTGTTGGAATACCTGCGTGTATAATGGCAGATAATAAACCTCAATTCAAAGGGGAAGAAGTGGCTTTACTCTGCGAAGCTTATGGAATACAACAGAAATTCTCGACTCCGAATTATCCACAAGGAAACGGACAAGCTGAGGTGTAGGGACCCAAATTAATTTTGTTAACTTTGGTGAGTCAAGTTGAGTCGAGCCCAACGTTTTAATCGTGGACCAATTAGGTACTAAAATAATTAAGTCCAGGATTAAATAATAAGTTTTTTTCGGAGCATAATTTGAAGATTCTAACCGTATGGATGGATAGATCTCAAAAAGTTATTCAATTTCGACTACTCACGCGTGAAAATCGGAAACTAAATGATCCCGAACCAAGGCCTGAAACACGATTTTGACCAGTACCGAAGGTACCTGTGAGTTTGACCACAATTTTGACAAATTGTGCTTTATTTAAGATGTGTATACACAGGCTATATATGTGTGTGATGTATTAAATAACATCTTTATAGTTTATACCTAAGTAACCAGAGCGCGGAGCGGGAGCGGGAGCGTCGGAGCGCCCAACAAAAACTATCACAAGGTTCGGAGTGCCCTCGGAGCACCTATATCTACTATATATATTATTATATATAATACTAAAATATTTTAGTAAAATAATTAATTAACTACATAACAAATTCATCTCCTCAATTTTAATCATCTTTTTAATGCGGTTAAAATTTTTTTAAACATGTGATTATTATTTGTGAAAAACTGCATGATGAGGGAGTAATTTTTACAGTAAAAATAACACTTAAATCAACTCCATTTGACCCCACAAGTGGGTGTAATCGGAGTGTGAGAAAATAAATGCAATTTGTAACGACATATAGTGGTATTCGTTATTTATTTTATTTAAAAAATATGTTTAATTAATTAAAGTGTATTGTAGTGGTATTATTCTTTTATTTTATTTCAATAATAGGTTTTATTTATTAAAGTGTATTGTAGTGGTATTATTGTTTTATTTATTTCAATAATAGGTTTTATTTATTAAAATGCTATGTCATCTTTGTTGTAATATGGTGAGAGTTTTTTTAATTAAATAAATATGGTGAGAGTTGAGACTACTTGAGAGTTGTAAAAAAAATAGTCCCACATTCCTTAGATGCAAGTTGTGAGAGCCTAGGAGCCTCCTATATATAGCTGGAGAGTTGACTATTAAGAGTTGTAAAAAGATAGTCCCACATTGCTTAGATGCAAGTTGCTGAAACCTAAGAGGCTCCTATAAATACCTGACTTTGTAGCTAGGTTTGTTCAAGTTGAAGTTGGAATGCGGATCCAAAATGTTGGGATCGTAAATTCAATTTTTGGGAGCACGGATCATAGGCGGATCCGCTCCCAATCCATGAATCCACGGATTGGGAGCGGGATTGGCCCATTGGTTGGCCGGATTTGGTTACTAAGGTTTATACCTTTTGTGTACCTAATTATATATGTATGCTTATACAACAAAGTATTTCTCATATGTCTATCCTTTGGTTAACTAATTTGGAGTTCATTTTCAATCCCACCTCCTTGTATCGATAGAAAACAGTAGAGAGTTTGAGAGTTAGTGAGAGAGTGAAGGGAAGAAAAAGGCTAGAGAAAGATGACGCCATGAGAGAGAGATGGCGGTAGAGAGAGGAAGAAGATAACGATGGGAGATCGATACGAACCATAGAATTTATTGTTGGAGGTAAAAAACTGAAACCCTAGCTCTTCATTTTGTTTTTAATTAGATGTTATATGTTGTTAATCTTTAGTTTTCAATTTTAGGGTTGATTTTGTTAATAGTTTAAGGTTTGATTAAACCTCTCAAACCCTTAATTGATGAAATTGATAATTGGGAGGTTTGATTTTGACCCAAATTTACTGTTTTGAGTTAGATTGTAGGATTATTGACTTTGGCCAGAATTATTGACTTTGGCTAAACTGAGCAGTATAATCAAAAGAGTTACTCTGACTCTGTATTGGGCTGTCAGATCAGTTTATCAGTTTTATTATACTGCTCTGTTTAATTTGAGAATGGTTTTTATCCTCGAAATTAAATATCCAGAGCAGTTAAGTTTATATTATACTGCTCGGACCCTACCAGAATTACTTTGATTCTGTATTGGGCTATCAGAGCAGTTTATCAGTTTTTATTATACTGCTCAGTTTAATTTAAGAATGGCTTTTATCCTCGAAATTAAATATCCAGAGCAGTTAAGTTTATATTATACTGCTCGGACCATACCAGAATTACTTTGATTCTGTATTGGGATATCAGAGCAGTTTTATGACATTACTATTTTTTATTAACTTTATCAGTTTAAACAGTTTTCGATTTTTACCTTTCTTTACTGATAGAATCTCTTCAAATGTCTGATGTTCCAAGGATTTCGCAACACTTCGTTATTCATGTTTTTTAAGTAATAAGCTCCATGCTGCACTTTCTCATAAACTAAATACGGCCCTTCCCATGTTGGGGCTAATTTTCCATCTTTTGGATCCTTAGTGTTTGCAAAAATCTCTCTAAGCACATAATCTATAACATGTAGTTCTCTTGGCTGAGCAAACTTGGCATAGTACTTTTGCTTTCCATGTTGATAATTGATGATACGTTTTAACGCTTCTTCCCTCTTTCCTTCCAAATTATCCAACTTTTCCCAAATGAGTTCATCGTTTAAATTCTTCTCTATGACCTCAGTTCTAGTCGTTCGCACTATTATCTCAGTTGGGATGACTGCCCCCATTCCAAATGGCAAAGAGAAAGGTGACTCTTTTGTTGGTTCCCTTGGGGTTATTCTATATGCCAATAGAACTCCTGGTAATTCTTCAACCCATTTTCCTTTGGCCTTGTCTAGTTTTTTCTTTAAATTATTCAATACAGATTTGTTGGTGGCCTTATGTAATGCCCCAATTTGAAATTCAAATTTCTAAGAGATTGATTCGCATCTCGAGGCATTAAGTATACTTCACGAGGTGATTAATCGGTACTAAACAAAACTAAATAAAGGTTTACAAACTAAAATCAGAGTTAACTAATCCAATCTCCTCAAAGGACACAGATATAGTCCATCCAATCATCTCCTATCTCTTCGTTTCCCTCTGTAGTAATATCTCTTGGATCTGAGCAAAAAACCCAGTAAGAACTTATAATACTAACAGATAGTCACTAACATGAATTTAAGACAATGCAGGTTTTAAAGAAAACCAAAAAATAATAAAACAATAATGTAAAAGCATTTGGTTCCTTTACTACAATATAAACTGAAAACCATTCACATACACATACTACTTATAAGCATAAACAAAGTATCTTTCACCTTCATAATACTGGTAATGTAGTCATCTTAGAGTGGAGAGGAAACGACTAGATGTTTCAGCTCCTAGTCAGTGAGCAAAATCGTGTTCTAACTTAACCGATGTGGAACCCCATCGTTAATTCCTGATTTCTGACCGAGCGCTGATTTATCAGTTTTTGTGAGAAGCACGCTGGCTCATTATTTGGGTTCAGGTGGACCCTTGACCATAATTTGTCGATGTAGCCATTGTCGTGGTAGTCAGTCGTTTGACTTGTGCAGACATCTTAATGATCATTAAAACAATCCAGGAGTTGTTACGCTCCTCAAGTCTTCGCCTAATCTAGGCAGCATATAACCTCACCATTTCTAGACTCGTACAAAGAACCTATATAAACATGGTTTTCCATAAAAGAGAAATGAAATGTTGGATATATATTTAAAAATTATTTTGTACAAATAGTTCATCAAAACAAAATTGGAGTAGTGGTTAAGATTTTGGGTTCCCTCTTTGAGGTTAAGGGTTCAAACCCTCTCCCACCCATTATACTAGATGTATATATATATATATTAATCAAAGACCGGGTCGGGCCTTAGGGCCTTTGGGCTCTTTGGGCCTCTGATTTGAAACAGATTTTTTATTTAGTTTTTATTATAATTTTTATTTTTAAAAAATAAAATTATAGCTGTTGTGCTACAGTGTTTATGGTCGTTTTATAGCTGTTGTGCTACAGTGTTTGTGGCCGTTTTATAGCTGTTGTGCTACAGTATTTATGGTCATTTTTTGACAGTTGGGTGTTGATCTATAAATAGACAACACTTATACTGAAATAAAATAAAAAAACTTGACAAGTCTTCCTCCTTGATAAAAACTCTAGAATTTCTAAAATTGTTCCCGAGCAAGAATTGAAGTGTATTAGTATTCCGATTTCCTACCGTGCAAGGGAAATTAAGACAGAAGGTTTTCTGGACTGTTTTATCCTGGGGATGACGTGACTGAGAAACTGCTTGCACATTTAGGCAGAGCCGCGAATCGTCTTAAAGAGAGCGACCTAGTCCGCGACTCATCCCAGCAAGTTCCTCTTGTTTTCAGTAAAATCTGGTTTTGCGATTACAGGGGTATTTTACAATTGTATTTCCAACAATTTTAAGACGATTTTAGTTCTGCTACGGAAGATGAAAAGAAATATGTTGTTTCCGCTGATAACAATAAGCCCTTCAAATTCGAAGGACTTCATTTCAAATGGGGGAAACAAAAGATGTTCTTCTATCTCAAACTGAAAAAATTATCTGTTGTCTTGAGTTCGATGAAACCAGAAGAAGTTGAACCTTCTACTGATGAAAACCTGAAAGCAATCGACAAATGGATGGATGACGATTTTGACTGCAAAAATTATATTCTGAATGTATTATCTGATGATTTGTATGAATATTATACTACTTTTGACTCTGCTAAAGATGTTTGGGATGCACTTCAGAAAAAATATGATACTGAAGAGGCTGGGTCGAAAAAATATGTTGTCAGTCGCTATCTGAAATTTCAGATGGTGGATGAAAAATCCGTTGTCACCCAGGCTCATGAGTTGCAGAAAATAGTTAATAAAATTCTTGCTGATAAGATGAACATAGATGAGCAATTTCAGGTAGCTGTTATGATAAACAAATTACCACCAAGTTGGAAGGAATTTAAAAGTACCCTGCATCATATAACAGAAAATTTCTCACTTGAAAGTCTGATCACCAAGTTGAGGGTTGAGGAGGAGGCACGGAAACAAGATCTGAAAGAAGAGATACTTATTGTTTCAAACAATAAAAGTCAGACTCCAGCCAGTCTGAAACCAACCAAAACGAACACAAAGCCGAACTAGAACCGAAATAACTTCCAAAAGCCTAATCAGAACAAGAACCAGAATCAACCCCCTTCAAGAAATGGACAAAATTCTAATTCTGCTCAGTTTATATGTTACAACTGCAACAAACCAGGCCGTATGGCCCGTAATTGTAGAAGTAACAAACGTCGTCCTGCTCCACAGGCCAACGTAACTGAAGAGCCACTTGTAGCTATGATATCATAAATTAATCTGATAAGTGGATCTGAAGGGTGGTGGGCAGATACTGGCACTTCTCGTCATGTCTGCTATGATCGGTCCCTATTCAAAAATTATGCTGAATCTGATGACAAGAAAGTGTTGTTGGGAGACTCTCACACCACTAATATTCTCAGAACTGGAGAGGTGGAACTGAAGTTTACTTCTGGAAAGACTGTCATTCTGAAAGACGTCCTTCATACTCCAGAAATACGAAAGAATCTAGTTTCCAGCTATCTCCTCAACAAGGCTGGTTTTACTCAGACGATAGGATCAGATCAGTATATTATTACTAAAAATTCAATGTTTGTAGGAAAGGGTTATGCTACTGATGGCATGTTTAAACTCAATATTGAGATGAATAAAGTTGCACATTCTTCTTATATTGTTTGCACGTTTAATGTTTGGCATGCTAGACTCTGTCATGTTAACAAAAAACTAGTTAAGAATATGTGCTTGTTAGGATTTATTCCTGAACTTTCCTTAGAAAACTTTGAAAAATGTGAATTTTGTAGTCAAGCAAAAATTACTAAAACTCCTCACAAATCCGTAGTTAGAGAATCAGAACCTTTTGATCTGATTCATTCTGACATTTGTGAGTATGAAGGCATTTTAACCAACAATGGGAAAAGGTATTTCATTACCTTTATAGATGACTGTTCGAATTTTACTTATGTTTATTTGATGAGACATAAAAGTGAGGCTGTAGAAATGTTTAAGATCTTTATTGCTGAAGTTGAAAATCAATTCAATCGAAAGATAAAGAGATTTCGTAGTGATAGAGGTACAGAGTATAATTCTGGAGAATTCCTAGAATTATACAATTCTACTGGAATCATACATGAGACTACAGCGCCTTATTCACCAGAAATGAATGGGAAAGCTGAAAGAAAAAATCGAACTTACACAGAACTTGTTGTCGCTATTTTGCTCAGTTCTGGGGCAGCTCCTCATTGGTGGGGAGAAATACTTTTAACTGTTTGTTATGTTTTGAATCGAGTTCCTAACTCAAAAACAAAAATTTCTCCTCTTGAACTTTGGAAAAATAGAAAACCAAATGTTTCTTATTTTAAAATTTGGGGTTGTTTAGCCTATGTTAGGATTCCTGATCCTAAAAGATCAAAGTTAGCTAGCAGAGCTTATGAGTGTGTTTTTATTGGTTACTCCCATAACAGTAAAGCATATAAGTTTTATGATCTTAATAATAAAGTAATAATTGAATCTCTTGATGTTGATTTTTTCGAAGACAAATTTCCATTTAAATCTAAGAATAGTGGGGGTTACTTACCTAGTAATGTAACCACCAAAGAACTTAGAATAGAAGAACCTAGAGATGAAGAATCTAGGGACACTAATTCTGAACCTAGACGAAGCAAGAGAGCTAGGACCGAGAAGAACTTTGGTCCTGATTTTTGTGTCTTTAATCTAGAAGGAGATCCATCTTCCTTAAATGAGGCTCTCAGTTCTTCAGAAGCTGATCTTTGGCAAGAAGCTATAAATGATGAAATGGACTCTCTTGAATCTAACAAAACTTGGCACTTAGTAGATTTACCTCCAGGCTGCAAAACAATAGGTTGCAAATGGATTCTCAAACGAAAATTGAAACCTGACGGTTCAATAGAGAAATACAAAGCGAGGTTAGTGGCTAAAGGATATAGACAAAAAGAAAACATAGATTTCTTTGATACTTATTCTCCTGTGACTAGAATTACTTCTATTCGTGTTTTAATTGCCATAGCTGCAGTGCATGATCTAGTTTTACATCAGATGGATGTTAAAACCGCTTTCTTAAATGGTGAATTAGAAGAAGAAATCTATATGGACCAACCAGAAGGTTTTGTAGTTAATGAACAAGAACACAAGGTTTGTAAGTTGGACAAGTCATTGTATGGTCTTAAACAAGCACCAAAACAGTGGCATGAGAAATTTGATAACTTACTTATTTCAAATGGTTTTAGAATTAATGAAAGTGATAAATGCATCTACTATAAGTATGAAAATAATGTATGCACTATTATTTGCTTGTATGTGGATGATTTATTGATTCTTGGTTCCAACTTATCTGTTGTTGATGATACTAAGAAACTACTTAGTCAGAACTTTGACATGAAAGATTTGGGTGAAGCTAGTGTAATTTTAGGAATTAAAATTACTAGGACAAGAACTGGAATTTCTCTAGATCAATCTCACTATATTGAAAAGATCTTGAAGAAATACAACTACTTTGATTGTAAACCTGTATGCACTCCTTTTGACCCTAGTGTCAAACTATTTAAGAACACTGGTGATAGTATTAGACAAACTGAATATGCTAGTATTATTGGTAGTCTTCGTTATGCTACTGATTGTACTAGGCCTGACATTGCTTATGCAGTGGGAGTTTTGTGCAGGTTTACTAGTTGTCCTAGCATAGAGCATTGGTATGCTATAGAGAGAGTGATGCGGTATCTGAAAAGAACCGTGAATCTAGGATTACACTATCAGAAGTTTCCCGCTGTCCTTGAAGGATATAGTGACGCCGATTGGAACACCCTTTCGGAAGACTCCAAAGCCACCAGCGGTTATGTCTTTAACATAGCTGGCGGTGCAGTTTCTTGGAAATCCAAGAAACAGACGATTTTAGCTCAATCTACTATGGAGTCTGAGCTAATAGCACTAGCAGCAGCTAGTGAAGAGGCAGGATGGTTGAGAAACCTAATGTCAGACATTCCTTTGTGGGATAGACCGATACCAGCCATTTTAATCCACTGCGATAGTACCGCGGCTATTGCAAGAGTTCAGAACCATTATTACAATGGCAAGAGATGACAAATACGTCGTAAGCACATCACAGTTAGAGAATTTCTCAAAACTGGTGTTGTTAGAGTGGATTATGTAAGGACTGATGTGAACCTGGCTGATCCTTTGACGAAAGGACTAGCATGGGAAAAGGTGTAGAACACCTCGAAGGGGATAGGACTTAGGCCCATTGAGAATTAAGTCATTTGTGATTGATACCCTACCTACAGACTGGAGATCCCAAGAAATAGGTTCAAAGGGAAAAATAAGTCACATGATGATATAGAAAGAATCATGCTAATATAAGATTCCATCCCTTAGCATGACATCCTGAAGTTGGTTAAGGTTGAGTTATTAACTCTTAATGAGGACTATATCTCTTTTTGAGTGGAGTACCTAGCTACAGGAGTACTCTTGATAGACTCACCTATATGAATGTGGAAGTGTGGCCGCTTCCTATGAGAATTCTGGGCAAATTCTCTAGAGCATTCATTATGACCGGGATAGTAGCAGATGGCCGTAAAGTGCTGGCTTTAGAACTTTACACTAGTAGAATTGTGTGTGTTTTGGCAACTGAAGTATATTTACTCGAATTAGAGTTCAAGACTAATGTCACTCTACATTCTTATACTTTGAGAGCCTCATCACTAAGTAAAGGTTCAAATTGACAAATACCTCTACTTATGCACATCTATATCCATTTTTGCTCGAGGTTTTTAAAATATATAAGTAGGGGATTGTTGGATATATATTTAAAAAAATTTTTGTACAAATAGTTCATCAAAACAACATTGGAGTAGTGGTTAAGATTTTGGGGTTCCCTCTTTGAGGTCAAGGGTTCAAACCCTCTCCCACCCATTATACTAGATGTATATATATATATATATATATATTAATCAAAGACCAGGCCGGGCCTCTGATTTGAAATAGATTTTTTATTTAGTTTTTATTATAATTTTTATTTTCAAAAAATAAAATTATAGTTGTTGTGCTACAGTATTTATGGTCGTTTTATAGCTGTTGTGCTACAGTATTTGTGGTCGTTTTATAGCTATTGTGCTACAGTGTTTATGGTCGTTTTTTGACAGTTAGGTGTTGGTCTATAAATAGACAACACTTATACTGAAACAAAATAGAAAAACTTGACAAGTCTTCCTCCCTGATAAAAACTCTAGAATTTTTGAAATTGTTTCCGAGCAAGAATTGAAGTGTATTAGTATTCCGATTTCCCACCGTGCAAGGGAAATTGAGACAGAAGGTTTTCTGGGCTGTTTTATCCTGGGGACGATGTGACTGATAAACTGCTTGCACATTTGGGTAGAGCCGCGAATCGTCTTAAAGAGAGCGACCTAGTTCGCGACTCATCCCAGCAAGTTCTTCTTGTTTTCAGTAAAATCTGGTTTTGCGATTACAACTATTTTACAATTGTATTTCCAACATGAAATAACCTAGATTGCAATAATTTTCCTATATCATGAGAGTCCCATTCCTATCATGAGACGGGAAAACATAATGAAAAAATGGAACAAATCATTGTTTTTAGGAAAACTTCAATGATTTGCTCGTGTAGGCATTACAAATCCATTTTCAGATCACCAAAAGATACATAATATAATAATATAAGTTTTAGTATTAGAAAATACTTTTTCCTATAAAAACTAATAACCATGCATATGTTGTGATCTCCCATCTAATAATTGCATAATCCAAGAAAAGCTGGTAGTAATATTATAATCCGGGGAAAGCCGGTAGTAATAATATAATCCGCAGAAAGTCGGTAATAATCATAGTCGGGGGAAAGCCCAGCATAACATATATAACCTAGGGAATCACCAACACATACCAAATAACTGGGAACCTCCATCCCACTCATCATCTTAAAACAACTGTACACCTCTCCCAACGTATTGAAGGAAATAAAATATATATATACATATATTAAGAACCTCAAAATCCATTTGGTTTTAGAAATATACCCATCCCCAATACTCAGTAACGATTAAATCTCTATTCTTTTGAAAATATAATTTATTTAACTATAAGTAAGAAAAGAATCATCTATATATTTATATATGTATATAACTCATTCATATATATAATTATTAGAAATCTAGTTATTTTAAAAATAATTATTACTGTTTTACATCACTATGTAAAACTATACTTTTGGAGAATCATTTTCACATCAATAGGACATCACAAATAAATCATGCATGCTTTGCAAAATAATTACATTTGATTTACAAATTTAAACCCTATCAAAAGCATTGAAAGTACTTTAAAGGCTACAAGAGAGTATTTATAAGTTCCTACCTCAAATCCTGCGACTCACACAAGTCTAGCTCTTTATTGTGTTGTTCGCCTCCAATCAATACACCAGTCCTAACAACTATAAATAACATGTTCAATTCACTTTCTGAAATCCTTTCTAATCACATTAATATCATACATAATAGGTTGATAATCTAAACCCAAACCTAAATAGTCTCTATAAAGATTCAACTATCCTTGATCATTCTCTCTTAACACCTACAAACCTTTAATCTGTGAAAATACCATATCAAATCAAATAAGGGTTTTAGGATTACAAACCCAAATTACTCTAAATATCCTCTTGTAACTCAAAACACTTCAATTAAAAGCCCTCATTTGACATCATCAAAATATTTTCCAACATCAAATTCCATAATTTTCTTCACAAAATCCAAACTTAATATCAACAATTCAACTTGAACAAGGAATTAATGGTTGGATTTCTTACCTTAACCACAGGGCTAAATAGAAAGCTCCTCTCCAACTGATTTAGACCTCCAAATCCTACAAAATTAACCCAAAACAGTAAATTTGGGTCAAAATCAAACCTCCCAATTATCAATTTCATCAATTAAGGGTTTGAGAGGTTTAATCAACCTTAAACTATTAACAAAATTAACCTTAAAATTGAAAACTAAAGATTAACATCCAATTAAAAACAAAATGAAGAGCTAGGGTTTCAATTTCTTACCTCCAACAACAAATTTTATGGTTCGTATCGATCTCCCATCGTCATCTTCTTCCTCTCTCTACTGCCATCTCTCTCTCATAGCGTCATCTCTCTCTAGCTTTATTGTTCCATTTACTCTCTCTCTCACTAACTCTCAAACTCTCTACTGTTTTCTATATACAAGGAGGTGGGGTTGAAAATGAACTCCAAATTAGTTAACTAAAGGATAGACATATGAGAAATACTTTATTGTATAAGCATACATATATAATTAGGTACACAAAAGGTATAAACTATAAAGATGTTATTTAATACATCACACACATATATAGCCTGTGTATACACATCTTAAATAAAGCACAATTTGTCAAAATTGTGGTCAAAATCGCAGGTACCTTCGGTACTGGTCAAAATCGTGTTCTAGGCCTTAGTTCGGGATCATTTAGTGTCTGATTTTCACGCATGAGTAGTCGAAATTGAATAACTTTTTAAGATCTATCCATCCATACAGTTAGAATATTCAAATTATGCTCTGAACAAAATCTCATTATTTAATCCTAGACTTAATTATTTTAACACCTAATTGGTTCCATGATTAAAACGTTGGACTCGACTCAACTTGACTCACCAAAGTCAACAAAATTAATTTGGGTCGTCACATTCTCCCCTCCTTATAAGAATTTCGTCCTCAAAATTAAAAATTTACCTCAATTGAAGAGATATGGGTATTGAGCTAGCATATCAAATTCTTTCTCCCACATTGCTTCTTCTGTATTATGATGTCGCCATAAGACTTTTACTAAAGGGATGACTTTATTTCGCAGTATCTTTTCTCTCCGATCTAAAACTTGCATAGGTCCTTCTTCATAAGAAACATCTTCATCCACTTGTAAAGATTTCCAATCAATTACATGAGAGGGATCTGGTTCATACTTGCGTAGCATAGATACATGAAATACATCATGAATTTGTCCTATTCGTTCAGGCAATTCAAGTCTATATGCTACTAATCCAATCTTTTCTATAATCTGAAATGGTCCAATAAACCTTGGTGCAAGTTTTCCTTTCAACCCGAATCTAGGGATGCCTTTCTTTGGAGACACTCTAAGAAATATAAATTCTCCCACTTCAAATTGAAGTGTTCGTCGACGATGATCTGCATAACTTTTCTACCTAGATTGTGCAGCTCGTAACCTTTTCCGAATAATTCTAATATTTTATGTAGTTTTTGCAACTATTTCTGGTCCAGTTAAAATATTATCTCCAACTTCTGTCCAACAAATTAGTGATCTACAAGGTCTTCCATACAAAGCTTCAAATGGTGCCATTCCGATGCTTGCTTGATAGCTATTATTGTATGAAAATTCAGCTAGAGGTAAGTGTCTTTTCTAACTACCTTGAAAATCAAGCATACAAGCTCTCAACATGTCTTCTAATATCTGAATTACTCGTTCCGACTGTCCATCTGTCTGTGAATGAAAAGTTGAGCTGATATTAAGATTAGTTCCATAGGCTTTGTGTAAGCTTTTCCAAAATTCAGATGTAAATTGGGTACCTCTATCAGATATTATAGTCAATGGCACACCATGTAGTCTCACTATTTCTGAAATATATAACCACACTAACTTTTCAACAGAATAAGAAATTTTAACTGGTATGAAATGAGCAATTTTTGGCAATCTATCCACAATGACCCACACAGAATCCATACCTTTACTAGTTCTTGGTAAACCAGAAACAAAATCCATTGTTACATGTTCCCACTTCCATCCTGGAACTGGTAAAGGTTGAAGAAGACCAGGTGGCTTCCGATGTTCAACCTTTACTTGTTGACAAGTCAAACATTTCTTCACACATTTAGCTACATGCTTTTTTATTCCTGGCCACCAAAAATTTCTGCGAAGATCCTTATGCATTTTAGTGCTACCAGGATGAATAGTATAATGAGATCGATGAGCTTCATCTAAAATTTCTTTCCTCAATTGTGCATCTTTAGGTATCCAAAGTCGATTCCTAAACCGAAGACTATTATCTGCATGTTTTCCAATCAGCATTATCAGTATCTGCAGCCCTTTCTTTGTACCTAGCAAGTTCCTTGTTTTCAGCTTGTGCCTTAATAATTCTTTGTATTAAAGTAGGTTGAAGTTGCATCTGGGCCATATAACCATTGTACCCATTTTTATTCATTGGATTCAGATTATAAGATGTAGTTGAATCTAATAACAAACATTCTCTTACCATCATATGAGCAAAAATACCTTCTTTCTTACGACTAAGTGCATCTGCAACCACATTTGCTTTACCTGGGTGATAATGTAGCGTGAAGTCGTAATCATTTAAGTAATTCATCTAACGTCTCTGTCTAATGTTAAGTTCCTTTTGAGAGAGTAAATATTTGAGACTTTTGTGATCTGAGTAAAGTTCAAATTTTTCCCCATACAAATAATGTCTCCATATCTTCAAAGCAAAAATAATTGCAGCTAATTCCAGATCATGTGTTGGATAATTCTTCTTGTGATTCTTTAATTGTCTTGATGCATAAGCAATAACATGACTATTCTGCATTAAAACACACCCAAGTCCTATTCGAGATGCATCAGTATAAATAACATACTCTTCTCCAGGTGTTGGTACTATTAACACATATGTTGTAGTTAGGCGAGTCTTCAACTCCTAAACAGCAGATTCACATTGATCAGGCCACACAAATTTAACACCCTTCTGAGTTAACCGTGTCAGTGACGATGCTATACTAGAAAATCCCTAGAAAAATCGATGATAATATCCTGCAAGTCCTAAGAAACTCCGTATTTCAGTCACTGATGTAGGGCGCTGCTAATTTAAAACAGTCTCCACTTTAGAAGGGTCCACAGAAATTTTATTCCTTGATACAACATGCCCAAGGAATTTTACTTCACTCAACCAAAATTCATATTTGCTGAATTTACCATAAAGCTTATGATCACGTAAAGTTTGGAGAATAATTCGCAAATGTTCTTCATGATCATCTTGAGTCTTAGAGTAAATCAAAATATCATCAATGAACACTATGACAAATTGATCTAGATACTTCCAGAATATCCTATGCATCAACTCCATAAATTCAGCTGGAGCATTTGTCAGACCAAATGGCATCACTAGATATTCAAAATGTCCCAAACGTGTTCGAAAAGCTGTCTTTTTAATGTCTTCCTCTCTTATCCTCAACTGATGATATCCAGATCTAAGGTCTATCTTTGAAAAATAATTAGCTCCTCTTAATTGATCAAATAAATCATCAATTCTTGGAAGAGGGTATTTGTTCTTGATAGTCACCTTATTTAACTGCCGATAATCAATACACAACCTGAATGATTCATCTTTCTTCTAAACAAATAAAACTGGAGCTCCCCATGGTGAAAAACTTTGACGAATGAATCATCTATTTGATACTTCAACTCTTTTATTTCCAGTGGAGCCATTCGATAAGATCTTATTGAAATAGGAGAAGTACCTGGTAAAAGGCCAATAGAAAAATCTATCTCTCTCTCTTTGGAGGTAACCCTGGTAATACTTCTAGAAATACATCTTCAAACTCTTTAACTATTAAAACTGTATCAAGAGATGATGTTCGTTGTTCATCTTCTTTAATACTAGCCAATAATCCCATTTCATCTTCACTACCTGCTTTTTTATCTTCCTTGACTCAATTACCGGTTTCTTAAAACCAGTAAAAGTAAATGTTGATTTTCCTGGTACCTAAATGTGACTGTTTTAGAATAAAAATCCATATGAACATAATATGCAGCTAACCAATCCATACCAAGAATGACATCAAAATCCTTTAGTTCCAATACTACCAAATCCACATTCATCTCATGATTCTTATTATTCAGTAAGCATGACTGACAAACTCTAAAAGGAATGATCTTCCCTCCTAATGGTGTACATAACGACAATTTCTTCCCTACATCCGTCATTTCCAGTCCAAGTGTCTCTACAATACGTGTATCAATAAAAGAACATGTAGATCCAGAATCAATTAAAATATGGATTGAATGACGGAATAAGAAAATTGTACCTTCTACTACTTGATTAGAAGCAGATACATCTTCCTGTGTAATGGCATAAAGTAAAGCATCCTCCTGTGGCATTTCTTCTATTGGTGTATCTTCTGTAATGATAGTATAAAGTGTTCCCTGTGTCTATGGTGCTGAAAATCCCATTTGTCTTGGTAGTTTCGGGCACTGCCTCTTCATGTGACCCATCTTATTACAGTTAAAACACTTAATCTGACTTAAATTTGCTTGCCCTGTTGTTGTACTTGTTGCAGTCGAATTATCTGTCCCTGTGGCCGAACTACCTGTCCCTGATAGGGGTGTCAATTGGTACCCAAAGACCCGGAACCAAACCGGTACCGGAACTGTTTTTTGCGGTTCCGGGACCTCACTTTGTGGATCCGATAAATTTCGGATCCATTTCGGATCCACCCAACGGGTACCCGCGGGTACCCGGTTCCGTATAAATTCTATAATTTTATAGTTTAATTTACTATTATATAATAATTTTTAAATATTTTAACTTTTTTTAATTGAAAAAAAGAAACCAATTACTATTATTTAACAAATTATATAATAAAATAAATCTTATAATTGAATAGAATACGAAAATACAAAATACAAATAGGTTTTGTGTGAAAAAAATAAAAAAATAATAACTTAAAACGGGTATCGGGTACCTGCGGGTACCCGCGGATCCTAGCAGTACCGGATCCGGAACCACCAATTGAGGTTCCGGAACCGGAACCGAAAGGATCCGGAACCGCTTCATATTAACGGGACTGGATCTGGAACCTTTAGGTTCTGATCCGGAACTGACCCATTGACACCCCTAGTCCCTAAGGTCTTACAGGCGATGGTTGTACTTTTCTTGGTACAAACTGATTATTTTGTGCAGGTGCAGGTGGTCTTGTTAGCCTGTTGACCTGGTTGCAAAATTACTGGTCGCATCGCTTGCCATTGCTGCCGAGCTGGTCAATAACTCAACTGTCCAGAAGAAGTTGAGACTACCTGTCTCTTATTAGGATCCTATCTCACCTGGAATTACTGAGGAAGTTATCTAGTCATCCCCATCTATCCACTAGTTACTTGTATATCCTCATCTTCTCTTTTAATACTCAAAGCCTTACTAATTGCCTCAATATATGAACGGATCTGGAATTGAGCCAACTTTCCCCTGATATATGTTTTAAGGCCTCAAATAAACTACTTGTCTTTGGTCACATCTATGGAGATTTGTTCTGGACCATATCGAGATAAAGCTGTAAACCTCTCCTCATACTTACTCACAAAAAAATTCCCTTGTACCAGATTCATAAATTCTTGATGCTTCTTGTCTCGAGCACTCTCATTTACATACTTTTCTAGAAATAACTCCTGAAATCTTGCCCAATCAAGTGGCTCAGTTTGGACATCTTTCACTAACCTCCACCATATCTTGGCTGCACCTCGAAGCATAAAAGTGATTAGCATCACACGCTGAAAAGTATTGCACTCCATTGGTTCTAACATAGAATCCATATCAAGTAGCCAATTTTCTGCAACATTGGGATCAAAAGATCCTCCAAATGATGTTGGACGCAATTTGTTGAACTCTGCCAGTAATTTCCCAACTTGATGGTTTACAGGTTCAAACATTACTTCCTCTCTTTGAACAACAAGTGGAATGCCTCAAGTCGTGCTTACCTATCTGAGATATCAATAACTGGTTCCTCATTTCTGATTAGCTTTTTGCCACATGTCCAATCATTGCCATCATTCTGTCCATTTTATCATTCTCCGAACTTCAATTTGAAGTACCTTCTCCAAACATCTCCATAATCTACCTCCTATAAAAGACACATCCTCAAAACAAAATGTAGACATATAATAATATACACAGAGAAAATCAAGAAAATAACAATAGTATGTCTTTTAATCCTTATAAATTTTATATTAATGTCCTTTACTTCCTAATTCGGATCTAATACTAGTGATCTGATACCAAGTCTGTAACATCCCAATTTGAAATTCAAATCTCTAAGAGATTGATTCGCATCTTGAGGCATTAAGTATACTTCACAAGGTGATTAATCGGTACTAAACAAAACTAAATAAAGGTTTACAAACTTAAATTAGAGTTAACTAATCTAGCTATCTATATCATTAATCATCTCTAAATATGACCAGGGCAAACAAAAAATTTGCCAGAGTTTCCTCTAAAATTTCAGGGTTTGCAACCTATCATAAACCTGTAAAAAAGATGATCTAACCACAAATAATATTTCTTAATTATTCCATTCATCCACGATAGTCATATCATCTCATCAAGATCCATCTACCTTACTTCATCAAAATAATAATACTTAGTCATCCACTAGGCTGGATTCAAACCACAATTCTAAAATGATGCCTCACTTAATAATATACATAGATAACCTGAGTTAAGTGATACAATATACATAAGTGTATTTGTTTTATATACATATCTTAAGAAAATATATACAAAACAAGTAAGATAACATGCACCTCAAAAAGGCTAAATACAACACCTCAAGTGCAAGAAAGCTATCGATGACATACTCCCTATATCAATCTCCTCAAAGGACACAGATATAGTCCATCCAATCATCTCCTATCTACTCGTTTCCCTCTGTAGTAATATCTTTTGGATCTGAGCAAAAAACCCAGTAAGAACTTATAATACTAACAGATAGTCACTAACATGAATTTAAGACAATGCAGGTTTTAAAGAAAACCGAAAAATCATAAAACAGTAATGTAAAAGCATTTGATACCTTTACTACAATATAAACTGAAAACCATTCACATACACATACTACTTATAAGCATAAACAAAGTATCTTTCACCTTCATAATACTGGTAATGTAGTCATCTTAGAGTCGAGAGGAAACGACTAGATGTTTCAGCTCCTAGTCAGTGAGAAAAATCGTGTTCTAACTTAACCGATGTGGAACCCCATCGTTAATTCCTGATTTTTGATCGAGCGTTGATTTATCAGTTATTGTGAGAAGCACGCTGGCTCATGATTTGGGTTCAGGTGGACCCTTGACCATAATTTGTCGATGTAGCCGTTGTCGCGGTGGTCAGTCGTTTGACTTATGCAGACATCTTAATGATCATTAAAACAATCCAGGAGTTGTTACGCTCCTCAAGTCTTCGCCTAATCTAGGCAGCATGTAACCTCACCATTTTTAGACTCGTACAAAGAACCTATACAGACATGGTTTTCCATAAAAGAGAAATGAAATAACCTAGATTTCAATAATTTTCCTATATCATGAGAGTCCCATTCCTATCATGAGATGGGAAAACATAATGAAAATACGGAACAAATCATTGTTTTTAGGAAAACTTCAATGATTTGCTCGTGTAGGCATTACAAATCCATTTTCAGATCACCAAAAGATACATAATATAATAATATAAGTTTTAGTATTAGAAAATACTTTTTCCTATAAAAACTAATAACCATGCATATGTTGTGATCTCCCATCTAATAATTGCATAATCCAAGAAAAGCTGGTAGTAATATTATAATCCGGGGAAAGCCGGTAGTAATAATATAATCCGCAGAAAGTCGGTAATAATCATAGTCGGGGGAAAGCCCAGCATAACATATATAACCTAGGGAATCACCAACACATACCAAATAACTGGGAACCTCCATCCCACTCATCATCTTAAAACAACTGTACACCTCTCCCAACGTATTGAAGGAAATAAAATATATATATACATATATTAAGAACCTCAAAATCCATTTGGTTTTAGAAATATACCCATCCCCAATACTCAGTAACGATTAAATCTCTATTCTTTTGAAAATATAATTTATTTAACTATAAGTAAGAAAAGAATCATCTATATATTTATATATGTATATAACTCATTCATATATATAATTATTAGAAATCTAGTTATTTTAAAAATAATTATTACTGTTTTACATCACTATGTAAAACTATACTTTTGGATTTCAATGGGACCAGCTTTTACCATCAGGGTTATTTCACCCTTAGGTTTAGCTTTTGAACCATTAAAGCCAAATAAAGAAATACTTGAAGGGCTTAATTCTGAATTCAGATCCTTCATTTTTTTATAAGCTGAATAAAACAATATGTCAACTGAACTTCCAGGATCAACGAGAATCTTTCGAACTTCCCAATTTATCTATGAAAAGTGTTATTACTAATGCATCAAAATGCGGAAAGTCTTTCCCATCTAAGTCTATCGCAGAAAATGTTATTGGCTGACTTTTCCACTCTGAAGTATTATCCTGACTTGCTCCAATTATCAGTTGCTTTTGTTTTTCCATTCTCGCATTTATGTGGGATATATTTTTTAATATAGAATTTGTAGTATGCAAAGAGTTTTCTACTGCAAATATCATATTAACCAGTCCACATTTTTCTTTTGGCAGGGTTACTTTAACTGATGTAGACACTTGTGGATCCGAATTTGCTTGATCATTACATTGCTTCTCATTTTTTGCAATAAACTTATCAAGCTTCCCTTCTTCTACAAGTTCCTGGATATAACTTTTTAAATGTTTACACACTGTTGTTAAATGTCCTGTACGTCGGTGGTAATGACAGTATTCATTCATGTTTACACCTGGCCTAGTTAATTGCGTTTCAACTCGCATCTTTAGCCAACGGAAATACTCTTCAAATTGTATCTCAGCTAAAATTCTGTCAAGTGGAGCATTCAATCTAGTAAATACCTTGCCTTCAAATTTTGATCTTTTATCCTGATTCCACTTTTCATTTTCTTTTCCTCGTCCTCTTTTGAAAGTCTGAGGACTTGGCGTGTAAGCCTTATTTCCTCTATGCACCATCGCAATATTTGGCGAAGCAGATAAAACTGCCTGATCACGTTGCAAATTTGGACTTAATTCTTCTTGATCCTGTTGCTGAACTCTATAAACTGGAATTCGCAGCGATAATCCACATTTTTGGTTTCCTTCCTCAATATTGGAATATTTTTCAGCTTTTGGCAATAGCTCTTCCATGCTTGTTGGTAATCTCCCAACCAATGTGAAGAATAAGTCTAACTGTCTGTCCAAACCTTGTCTGAAGTATGATATTGCAGCATTCTCATCCACCTTTCCCAATGGCTGATAGCAGAGTCTGGAATCTCCTTGTATAACTCCTCAGATGTTATCCTCTTTCTTGTTTTAGATTACTTAAAAGCCTCAATTCCTAGTTTTGCTTTTCGACTATGAATGTATTGTTTTAAAAATATTCTCTGCAATTCCTGCCAGCTTGAGACTGAAGCTGGGGCTAAGCTGTCGTACCAAGTTGCTGCTTCTCTGTGAAGACTCAGAGAGAACAATTTGCATATTATAGATTCATTTTTCTCCCAAATCTTCATCGTTCGCTTGTAGTTTCGCAAATGTTCGGTTGGATCTTCTGCTCCATCATAGAGCTCAAATTTAGGAAATTGAATATCTTTTGGAAGTTCTTGATCTTCCAATTCTGCAATTAGAGGAGAGTCTTGAACATCTTTTATAATTTACATCATCTATTTCTCTGGATCTTTTCCTTTGATGTCCTTAACAGCATCATTGAACATCTTTATTTTCTGTTCCAGCATTCTTTGGATTTCTTCTTTAAAATCCTCTTTTTTTCATTTTTATCATTTGTCGACTCTCCTACATCTTCTACGTTGTATTTTTCTTTCTTTTTTCTCTGATCATCTCTGTTTGCCATTTAATGACTTCGATTCGCTTCCTCAACTTCTTTTTCACTCTCTCGAAGTCGCGCAGCAGAGATTCTCTCATCCAAATCCTCATTTCTCTTTTGCAAATTTTCATTTTGCCGTTGGAGTTCAGCCAAAACATTTTGCTGCTCCAACTAATTTTTAGCCATTTCCTCCAATTTTTTCATGAGTAGGATGAATTAATCATTTGAAGTCGGTGTTTCCTGAACTGGAACTTCTATAGTATTGCCTTCTTACCTATCTTCTCGTCGTTCTTCTTCAACAACGATTTATTGTAGATTTGAAGTTAGATTTGTCGTCCCTCGTTTTGCCGGAGCCATTGTTGTCGATCAAAGGAAGCTTCAAAAGTGATTTTTCTCTCTCTGAAATCTTGTGAATTCTTTGCAGTTTGCGATGATCACAAAGTGCGGGAATCTTTCCCACAGATGGCGCCAAACTGTAACAATCACTTAAAATAATAACTGAAAACAATCACTGAAAACAACTGTATTATTCTCTAAGACAGTATCTCGAAGATAATTTTGACGAGCCTGTAATAGCTCTTGACTATGTCGGGCGTTGGAACGAGAAGGTGTTGGGAAATTTTCTTTGATCTCCAGTACGGAAGGAACAAGGGCACCATTTGCCCTTGGAGAATTTAAGCTCAAGGCAGATTCTTGACGAGAAGCCATTAAAGAAAATGTAGTCCTTTGGTGAACTTTCTCACGAGCCTGGGAATTGAAATTGACTGATGAAAGTTTTGTGTTGCACCAAAATTCCTTTTATGGCCAAGAAAGAAGGGGAATGCGTTAAGGAAGATAAAAGGTCGTCAAAATAAATTAAATGTATTGAGGAAGATACACCAAACAGGTAATAAATTAAAAGATTGGTGGGATAATAAATTAAAAGTCGCATTATAAAAATTAAACATTTCCAAGAAGAGTAAGATAAAAAGACAAAATAAACAAACATTGAATTTCACTTTCAGAAGTTCAAAATTATCATCAAAACATTCTGACTCCATATAAAAGATAAATCGTAATGAAGCTAAGAATAATTTAAATAATAAAAGAAAGATGCTAGTCTTTCTTTTCTTTCTCTTGAAGATCTTCAATAGTCCGGGTTATATAGTTTATCTCCAAATCAGCCCATGTTGATTTAAAATCGAGATCTTTAAGTCTTTCATCGAGCTTCTTGAGACAATCAAGTAAATCGGACTTCTTCTCAATGAGCGCACCTTCTTTCAAGTATAGTTTCTCGGATTGCCTTTGAAGATAAGACAATCTTAGTTTCAAACAAAATATAGTTTCTGAGACAGAATTGTGGTCAGATTCGTTAAGCTGGCTAAGAATTTGATCAGCTTTTTTCTTACTTTTTTCTTCTTTGGAAATGAAAAGCACCCACCAGAAAAGAGTCTCCTGGGATGATTTTTGCCAGCATTCTCCATGATAAAAATGAGTAGGAAAACAAATAGCATTGAGGATATAGTTCAAACATTCATAGGTATTTAAGCAAGGAAGAAACGTCTTACGAATCCCGATATGAGGACATTTGAGGCAAAGGTTATCGTCAAAAGGAAGTTAATATGATTCATAAAAAAGGCAAACCAGAGACTGACAATAAGACATTACAGTAGTTAAGTCAGCAAAAAAATTGTATTCAAAATGGGAACGATACAAATAAAAAAGGAGGTTTCTTAAATTTGATTAGACAAGTCATTAATAACGATGTGAAAAGCAAAATAAAAGCTAGTTGGTAAGGAACAAAGTTCGAGAAAGAAGTCAACTCTTGGGTTATATAGCAAGTCTTTGAATAGAAGAAAGACTGTCGCTCAATTCCTTTTCCAAAAGCTGACGATCAATAAGACTCTTCACTTCAATTTTACCTTCTTCTAAAAATTTGCGCAATAGTTTTAGAATTAAAGAAGGGAATTTTTTTCTCCAATCAGAGTGAATATTCTTGCAAGCAAATCAAATTTATTGTGTTAGCTCTTGCTTGGCTTGAAAGAGAGATTAAATTTAGTTGTTAGCAGCTCCAATCTCGTCCTGAAGTTGAGCTACGAGAGAAGGAATGGCATCAATTTCTTTTTCTTCAAAGCCTGTGAGACAAGAGAACTTGGAGAATACATTTCTAAACTTTGTAATTTCTGAGTTTGCAGCTTCGTTGTTCTCCTTTAAAACTGACAAATTAAATAAGAATAAGAGTAGTCAGTTTTAAGTTGCAGTCAGTTTTAGAAAAAAAAATGAATGTGAAGAAACATAAAAATTGAGCTACCTTCATTTAAACTGAAATGGAGATTATTCTTAGAATTAATAAGTCTGACATTTTCACAAATTTCTCGACCGAGTTTATCGACTTCAAATTTAGATGCTAACAGTTCCTCTTGTAAAACTCCTAGGGAATGGTTCAACTCAAGAATAGTCTTTTCCTTCGAATCAATCTTGTATTCCTTATCAAGGCAAGTTTTCTTATAACGCTTTAAATCCTCTTCAAGATGACGGATTTGAGTACAATTGTTTTGATTAAACTGGGTTTGCAGCATTTGAATCTCTTTTTCTTTGTCAAGAATTACTAATGAATAGTGATCAATCAAGTCGTTGCGATGCGTATCAGCTTGTTTCGCTTCAGAACGCATTTATTTTATCTTTTGTGACATATACTGATAATCTCGAGATTGCTCCAGACAACCTGATTGAAGCTCTTCTAGATCAAGTTTTAACTATTGATTTTCGGAAGACAAATCTTGAATAATCTTTCTTTTTCTTCCATTTCACGTTTCTCCTTGGAAGACTCAACTGAAGGGTTACTAAGCAAAATCCTCTCATAGAGATTTTTCCAATAAGAAACATCATTTTGAAGGACATCAAGTCGGCCATTTAGCTCAACGATCTTATAAGATGGATATTTCGCTTCCTTTAACTTTTCCATCAAAGATATTTTTTATTGTTCTAAACGCTCATTTGAACGAGTTAAATCTTTGATTTTTTGTTCAAAAGCTTGAACAAACTCTGACTTTTCATCATTTGATTCAATAACTTTTCCTTCATATTTTCAAGATCAAAATCTAAAGTGTGAATGGTAGAGGTCTTACCTTCAATTTCTGATTCACGGGATTTTAATTCATCTTCAAGAACTTTCTTCGAACTTTGATGATCCTTTTCTAGAGAGTCTTCGGACTTCAATTGTCTCAGCTTCTAATTTATTCTTTGTCAGCTTTAGTTTTTCTTTCAACGTGAAAACTTGACGCAAATACTGCCAAAAGAATAATAGATGTTCATAAATGAGCAAAAATTCTTAAAAAATATAGGCAAAGTTTAAATTTGTACTAAAAAAAATTTTTAATACCACATAGGAAAGATGTCGGATACTCTCTTCACAATCAGGATCTTCACGAAGTATATCCTCCACAACAACTTTTGGGAGATGAAAATCATTTGGAACAAAATCTGGAAGATTAAGTAAAGTTGCTTCAACATTGTGTTGTGAAGATTCTTTTAGCTGAGAGAAACCCTTGGTTTTTTCTTGTGAGTCAAATTTTTTAGGTAATTCTTCTGGAGCATAATCAGAAAAATCACTTGATGATTCATCATTCTTTGGACTGACTTCACCTATTGGTAAGCTGGACAAAACTTGAAGGGGGTTAGCCGCCTCTAGTGATTGAATATCTGCAATATCCAAAATTTCTTTGTCCTGGTCAATAAGAGCCACAAGGGATGGCGGATTCGGTGTATTCAACAATAAAGAATGATTATGTGCCATATCATGTGTGGGAGTACCAGGGCAATTTTGATTGTTATCAGGGTTGCCAGCTTTTGGAGCAAGAGGTTGATCATCCTCTTCAAGATCCTGTAAAAATCGGAATTCGCCAAACACTTCACTATAATTCTGAATTTCTGCAATACAATCAATGGCAGTTTTGTCGGATGGGGATGTTGGAATTGCCAGACAGAGAATCTAAAGAAAGAAAAGGAGCTGCAGAGCGCTACACAAAGTAAAAAAAATGCAACTATAAGTACAAATTAAATTCTTAGCTGAGAAGATAATAACGTTGAGAGTTAAGAATAACCTTCTTGGCCTTTTTCTTGGATGGAAGGCTGGAGATAATTAAATCATTGTCATCTGGAGAAGCAATTTCTTTATTTTTAGATCTAGCCTCAGGCTCTGAATCAAGCTCAGTTTCTTGGACAGGTTGTTTCCGTTTTAAAGAAGATGGAGGAATTGACTTATACTCGATAAAGTCTGATTCAGAAATAGAAGTGTTCTTCTTCATTTTTAATTTAAGCTTGGGAAGTTTTTTGAGTGACATCAAATCCTTCCCAAGAAGAGTGTGGCTCTGGGAACTTAATTCGGTTAAATTCTCAGCAACTTGATTAACAGTTGTGTTGTCAGAAGATTCTTGAGATAAATCCTGATTGAAGGGAGAATTTAGAGTTGAATTAGGAGGTTTAGTTGCTAAGGCTTTAGCAGAGCAAGGAGGCTTGATGGTTTTTGGTTTGGAAATCTCTTGAGAGGTTGATTTTTTAGAAGAATTACTTGATTTCATAACTAAATCCTCGTACCTCTAATTTCTAATTTGGGATAAATCAGTAATTCCAAGGGGGAATCAGAAGGAGAAAAAAACCAATCACCAGAGACTATCAAGGATCCTAATCTCTTTGAAAGGATGAAACATCAAAAGAACACCTATCTTCGTTTCTTTTCAATCTAAGATAAGAACAATAAGGAAAGTCGGTGATATAAATTTCATCATGCATAGACAAAATATCATCAGCTGAAAATGGAATGACAGTCGGATTATCCCTATAGAATGAATTATATTGCTCAAATATGTTGATTAATCTAAAGAAGTTACCGGATAATTGCCCAGGAGCTCTCTGCAACCTCAGTAAAGTTTGGAACAAAATAGGCTGGGAAGAAGTAAAAAATTGGAAGAGAAAGACCAGCTTCCAATTGACCTAACGTAATTAGGGTTTCACCTGGACCTTCAGGGTGTTTAATTGGAACGGAATCTCTAGGGTATTCAGATTCTTTGGCGTGCAGGAGTTGAATGGAATCTGGAATATTGTGTTTCTTGCGGATTTCAGAAATCTCCTGAAATACACAAGTATGAAATTCGGGTTTTTGACATGAAATTCTGGTTTTTTGCTATCAGATTTCGTTGTTAACGTCATTGTGAAAAAGAAATCAAACAAAGAAACAAAAGCAACATAAGAAATTAACACTAAGGGGCACGAAGAAGAAATAACAAGACACTTAGGGGCAAGAAGGAAATAGGAAGAAATGACTTTGTTCAAATGAAGGCTGGAAACGAAAGTCGAAAGCAAAGACTGAAGACAAAGTAGAGTTGAAGGCAGTAAAGACTGAAATCTCAAAATTTCCTTAATACTTAAGAAAATCTTGAGAAGGGGCAAACTGTAAATACATAATAAATAAATGTATACGTGTCATATAGATATAAAGAGTGTAGAAATATTGTTTGTAATGCGTTGTATGGAATCAAAGGGCAAAGTCGTAATATATAAACTCGAGGGCCTAGATAAACTCCTCGTCTGTAATTTAGTGGACATGAATAATACACTTGTTTTCAGTGATTGTTACTTTCTCTCTCAACTGTAGATTTTCTACATTTACAAAATCTCTAACCTAACACGTGGCATAGCCACTAAACCACTAACCTAATGTGTACATATCATTCCAACCTCCTCAAAGCAACCTTGTCCTCAAGGTTGTATATATAAAATGTTTGCAAATGCGTTTTTGAGTTTGAAGTTGCATGATCCAACCATTTGAAAAATGAACATCTAATCCGGCCACAAACTTTTCCATCATATTATTTACTCAAAACTGCTATTAGGACCGGCCCCTTTAATCTGTCTAAACAGATTGATGTAGCACCCTCAATCCACCATTCACTATGCAAAACAGTTAATTAGGTGGACCCTACAAATTTACAATCAATGGAAGATTGAGGGTGCCACCTCAATCTATCTAGATGTACAGATTGAAGGGTCGGTCACAAAATTATTTCTCTTATTTGCTATGTCGAAATCTCATTGGAAAATAACTTCCCAGCATATCATTGGGCATGAATTTTAGCGCACACGGTAGGTTTCATCCATCCACTCTAATGAGTGGGATTTGTCTCATCGATGAAAATATCATGAAATCCTTTCTTGATCGACTTTCCTTGCTTGACTTTCTATTTTTTTTGCTACGAACATAAATGCGATTTCATCCTATACTAGTATAATCGTGTGAACTGTTTTCTTTAATAGTCTGTTTGGACAAGGGATTTTAGGGAGAGGTTTTGTGGGGACTAGGATTTTGAGAAAAAATATAACATGATTTTTCTACCAAATCCCTGGTCCCCACAAAATCCCTCCCCCAAATCCTTTGTCCAAACAGACTATAAATTATTTAAATGCGCTGACCTTATGATTTAGACGTTGATGGACCTGATGTTCTTCTTGGATTATACTCTTGCCTTTCCATTTAAATTATGTCGAAAATTTTATACGATGCCATGGGTATGGTTGAAACTGAATTTTCAGTGAATCACATGATCTGATTTTTGTGGCATGTGATGATCAATATACATGTATATCCTTGAACCGTGTACACCCTTGAACCAAACACAAAAAAAAACGTATAACTTACCTTCGTTGTGTTGTATGCCCAACATCCTAATTTTCAAAATGGGAAGGCATGAATCTAATCTTATTAAAATAAGGGTATACTCGCATGAAACCAAACTATCTGGTGTACATAAAAATCTGAAAATCTTTGCCATACGCCCAACACATCATAACTTACAACCTATTCCTTTAAAATCTAGTGTATACATCTCCCAAGACCCAACGTCCCTGAGTTTTTTACATAAAATTGGTTAAAAACCCCAAAGAGAAAAAATAATTAGTGTTTAATATTTGATATTTTTAAAATACACAAAAGATCTCATGATCATTTTAAAAAATAGTCGTTAGTCTTTTAAATTTTTTAAAATATTAATTTAGTACACCGTGAACCATTTTCTATAAGTTAAATTTCCTTTATTACCATTTTGTAACTGTCTCAACACTTCTCAAACAGTTTAAAAAATCAATGTAATAACTATAAATTCCTTATTTTTAGGAATTCTAATCATCCTTATCTTCTTCATAATTGTGGGCAAGTTATTACAAATTTTTATACTGATTTACACGCGTATGATTATTACCCACGTGATATGAATCTCAGTCCCTAGTTTTAATCTTTTTCGAATTTCGATGACATCCGAAGCGTCCATCTAATTTTAATATATAATTTTATAAAATTAAGAAAAATTAAAAATTGTAGTAAAAGAATATAATTTTATAAAATTAGTATTATTGTCACTTACAATACAAACGTTTGACTAACTACTATTTAGGATAAAACACATATTTTAAAACTGTCAAATACTAAACACTAATTAATTACTATATAATGGTCTAAACTCCAATTTTCTATTTTTTTTTACAGCAATTTGAATCAATGATTCTGATCAGCTTAATTCTTTTTTCCTGAAAAATGGTTCGTTTTAGTTTCTAATTGATTTGAAGTATTTTCTTCTTTTTTTTCTAAAGGAATTTGGACGTACCGGTTGTTCCATTGTAAATTGCATTAAAAGTTAGAATTTTTTAAGAAATAAAGACTTGGGTACTTCTGTAGCTACATTGTTAATTAATTAGCTTATAATTCTCCAATTCATTCATTCTATACAATTTCCTTAACATAGCTAAAAGATTGTGATTTTGTAAACCCATTTGTAAAGTCTGAAATGTTTTTCCAGATTAAGTTGGGTATTCCATTATAGCCTAAAACATATCATCCAGAGTCGTTAATTTAGAGTTTTAGACCTTAGTAAAAGACTTTAATTTAGCAGTACATGGTAGAGAAAGGGAGAAGAAGATTTGGTTCAAATCTGAAAAAAAAAATTTAGGGTTAGAAAAAAAAAAAGGAAAAAGAAAGTAAAAAGGAGAGAAAGGGAGAAGGTATTCAGTTAGTCGGCAACGGAATATCTCATCGGAGGCCGGAATCCTTCACCTAACTCAGATCTCACCTCCTCTGGGTTCGGTTCTTTATGGTGGGTAGAAAACTACGGTGAGAGTTGATAGAGATGAAAAGAGAGAAGAAGGTTGAGTGCGGAAAAGAGAAAGACTGATCTGACGTACATTAAATGAAGTGTACTTTTGCAGAGAGCCAAGCCGACGAAGCTGTTTAGCCGACTAAAGTTGATCATATGGGTTGCCACGTCAGCGTTAATCTAAATGTACACTTAACCCAAAACGAACGGTGCAGATTGAGGGGCCAATGTTGGGCCATATAGAGGGGGTCATATATCCGCTCTCGTATATAAATTTATATAAAAAAAATTACAGACGCTGCCCAAAATCGGCCTAAGAAGGGGGCTTGAAACCCGACTTTGTCATGCGCGTGTAGGCGGCTTGGTACATTGGTGCAAACTGATTCCTTCTTTTGCTATATGCCCACTCCCAAACAAGCAAATGCCTTGATCCCTATGACATGTGTAGACTTATTGAGTCCAGAAACAACCCTCACACACGTATAACTGTGTTCATCCGGTAGTACGCCAAAACTACCGCTCCGTTTGGTAAAAATTATAGCAGAATTATTTCTAAATCCAGAAATAATTATTCTAAAAATCATTTTTCAAAAATTATTTCTTACAAAAATTTTAACAAACAAAATTGAATATCACAAAATCACTTTTTTTATAATAAAAACTTATTTAATTTTCAATTTAACCAATTCATCATCTTCTCCAGTTATATACAGATAGATCCACTCAAAATAACAAAAATAGAAATGTACACTAATTAACATCCAAACTAATATTTCTGCAGAGAACCATCATCAAACTAAAATAATCAACGTGTCAAAACTAGGGTTCATATATCAGGGATTTCATAGAAAGGGAGGTTGCAATTTCGTTCTGCAATTTCTGAAATTTTAGAAACAGTGAAAAGGAGAGATCGAAATTTCTTCAATTTCATAAAAGATAGAGAGAGAAAGATAGAGAGATGACAATTTTGGTCTGTAATTTTAGAAAGGAAAAGGAAACAGGATAGAGAGAGGAGAGAGGAAAGAGACAGAGATTGCAATGTTCTGTGTGCCCTAATTTGAAATCGAGGAGTGAAAGGAGAGAAAGAAGAGAAAGAGAGAGGATAAAGGGAAACGGAGAAGAGAGAGATCAGAGAGAGAAGAGGCCTTACCGGAAGCCATTAATGAAGCTCGATATGATTTGGAGAGGAGAGAAATAAGAGAGAGGAGAGAGACTAACTGGTGATCAGTTACAGATATGATTTGGAAGAGAGTTTTTCTCTTTTTTCTGTTTGAATCCCATAGTCGAAAGTTGATCTCGACTATCCCGATAGTGGAGTCAAAATTGTTTATTGTTTCTTTAAACAAGCATTTTTTATTTATGATTTTAATGAGAAAGTCATTTCTCATTAACAGATAATTAATTCTAAAACTATTACTAAACAGTCAAATAAAATCTCAAAATTGATTATGAACCTCAGAATTGATTATGAGGCTCATAATCAATTAAAATAATTGTTACCAAACGGGCTCTACCCTTATTTCACCCTTTTTTGTCATTTAGTTTCTCAATCAGCACACACGAGTGATGTTAAACACCTCTATAATCAAAACCTTCTAGCGTAAGGTGTTTGTGTGCATGCTCAGTCGCTTTCTCGAAGTTTTAACGGAACTATTATATTTATAATGGTTTTCAACTCATGTAATTATGTCTATCATTGTGAATTATTTTACAAAATATACTATGAAAACATGAGCCAAGATCTGATTTCATATGTTTGTCGTCAATTTTAGAATTCTCAGTTTTACTGCGCAACCACCACTAAATTGCTTATAGCTTCCTCATTTTATATCCAAATCAAGTGATTCCAAGACCAAAATGTTTGTGACATGTCTATCTATCTTCTTTAAAAATATTAGAGTTTTTGGAGCTCTTTAGTTATATGTTTTTATTTTCAAAATTCAACCTATGCATTACGATAATATCTGTTTTGCTAAGATAACTCAAGATTAGTGTTTTTCTTCTAGCTAGAATCATCTTCTGGTTTGGAGTTTAGAACATGAATTTTAGATCTATTTGTTTTGTTTCCAATGCCCTTAGAATTATCAAAATCTTAACCAAGCCTCAGGCTATTTTTGATAAATTATAGGGAATTTTGGGGTTTAGTCCCTTGTTGATAATCGAAACTGGGTTTCGTCCCTCCATAATTCAAAAAGCTGACGTTAGTCCCTTTTTGGATGGAAAAATACAAATCACTGTTAAATGGTGCGCGTTTTGAATACACATATGCTTTCTGGACCAAATTACCCCTCACGTGAGGAACTTAAGTAAAACTAAAATTTAATGTCAAAAATGCCCCTCTCTCTATCCAATGGCTGGGGTATAGCAGTGAGATCGATGGCTTGTATTAAGTTGAAAGGACGATCACGTTCAATCACAACTTGATCTAACTTCATACGCTAGAATGAAATAGGGTTCATCTAACCCTATCGTTTTAGTCTGAGAGATAGAGAGAGAAAGGAAAGGAAAGGAAAGGAAAGGAGAGAAAGATGAGGAAACCCTAGTTCTAGGTTTTTTGGTTCACGTTGATTACCCGGCTTGGACTGTGTAGGAGCCAAGTGTAAGCTTAGATGACATTCTTGACAGTTGTTTTCTCCTGAAAGGCACTACAAAAACAAAACAAAGAAGTTAGAAAATTCCTCACAACAGATAAAATAATAAATTATATTAGTCTTAATTCCCTTCTGTAAATATATTAATTTGAGTTATATCCCTTTTCGGTTCATCGTCCTCCATTGATAAAGATTTGTACCAGTAACCAGCTACACCGACATGTAATGCAAAAAAGAGTCAGTTATCTCTGATTTTCAAAGCTAACATACCTTATTACATTTGCTTGATTCACCACTTCCACCCATTCTAAAACAAGATGAAAAATAAAGGGAGTTGAGGAAGAAGAACCAGAAATTTACACTTTGGTAGAGAAATTTTAGGCTTTTCAACAAGAAATAATGACTTTCAAATTTGTGGAGTTCTAACTCCAGCCATGAACCCTATTTATAGGGCTTGAAGGAGAAGATATGGTCTTTGACAAACGGTCATATTTGTGCCTCAGTTGTGAATGTATATGCCATCGATCTCATTGTTATACCCTAACCGTTGGATAGAGAGGTGGGGCATTTTTTACATTGAATTTTAGTTTTACTTAAGTCCCTCACGTGGTACACACGTGAGGGTTAATTTGGTCTAAAAAGTATACGTGTATTCAAAACGCGTACTATTTAATAGTGATTTGTGTCTATCTATCCAAAAAGGGACTAATGCCAGCTTTTTGGATTATAGAGGGACGAAACCCAGTTTCGATTATCAGCTAGGGACTAAACTCTAAAATTCCCTAAATTATATGTCACCAAAACTTATTTCTCGGTTTTACTATGCAGCTTGTACCAAAATGGCTATAACTTTTTTCTTATAATTCCAAATTAAGTGTTTTCAGTTCTTGTACCTTCATAAAAGTAGACTTATCTTATGTATAGTTTTGAGCACATTTGGAATATGTTTGATCGGTGAAACAGACCCCTAAAATAACCCTAAGTTATGTACAACATAGCACATCTAAAACTATCTTAGGCTCACCTCTTGACTATATAGTTTCTTAATCAGTACATGTGTCTGATGTAAAACACTTCCATGAATAAAAGTCATCTAGCATAAAGTGTGTGTATACGTGCTCAGTTATTTTTCCCTGAAGTTTTAACGAACCACTTTATGCATAACGATTTGATTGGATCTAAGGTCTGTTTTCCGATATTGTGGTTCTCATTGTGGTTTCTCGAAAGCATTGGGTTGAACTCGATTTTTAGAATGAGTCTAAAAAAAAGGATTTCGAAATGGGTTGGTTGAGAGTTCATGATGCATTATCATGGGATCTGAATTCCATAGGAGCTAAGGCTCTATGGACACCCTTATAACCGGGACAGTGATTTTCCCTTAGGGTTAGACACCCCACCATTGGTGGTAGTGGTTCCCAAACTAAGGATCAAAATCGGAATGGGTGAGGTGGTTTCCGAATCCAAAGGTTAAAATCGGAAGACTTGCATAAGACTTTTTTTTTCTTGAAAGTCTAAATTCGCCCTACGGTTAATGAATTTAACTGTAAGTCAATGTGACAATGGTTAAGGATCACACTATCACCTAATTAAAAATTACTAAGGTGATAAGAGTACAACAAAAATCTCTAACAAGAGTATTGACTTATTCGATTCTTAATNCAACATAGTGTCTTCTTCAATCACGCTTCAAAGGTAATAATCCTCCAACCTTCTTAAGATTCCTAACAACGATTAAGAATTAAAAGGGATTCAAGGAAATAGTTTTAAACTAATTTTAATTCCGCTGCCAGTTTAAATTTTAAAAAACCTAGAATCCCTAACACTTCTTTCTCCACAATAGTCCACTAACCTGAAACTTAAACCTTTAAATGAAGATCAGTGCCCAATGAAAATCAATTAGAGAATATAAAGACAAAACAAAGAACAAATCTTACAAAACTACACAATTACAAATTTTTTTCAGATTTTTTCAGATTTGACACTTCTTCACTTAAAAAATTATTTCGAATTCAATACTTAACAAAATTAAGCAAGAAAGGATGTTTTGAAAAGCTTAGAGAAGTATCTTTCCAGAAAAATTGAGAAAAATAAAACAGAGAGGATAACTGGTCGAAAATTGCACTTAAATTTTAGAAAATGTGCAAAAGTTTCAGATTTGATGATATATACTAAAATGCACTTTTCAATGCCAATACAAATCCAAATCAAGATCCGAAAGATGTTCCGGAAAGGTAAGACATTCAAGATTCTTGCTGATGTGACCAAAAGGTAAAACAATGAGGATGAAGTTCAGTAATAACCAGTCGAACTTTAGCAACAGCAGTAGAAAATTTTCAGATTGTCAATAGTTGATTAAGTCTTTCATTCCTGATTCGTTTCTCAATAAAAATTAGTATAAAAATATGATTTGGAAACCTACGAACTGGGGCTTTCAAGATATGTAATCAACCAAAGAAAAATGAAAATAAATCTGTTCTAGAAAAATGGAACAAGCACATCAATGTTCTTTGCTTAATATGCTTCCAAAATTAGATCGGCAACGGCGCTATGAAAAAGGTATGAATTCGTCGTTTAGTTTTTCACCTTTTATAACCTTCAACCTACCTAAATGAGTAAAGAGGAAGTAAGAGTTATCGAATCCAAATCTAATTTAGAGCAAATAAATAGCAAAGTTTATGCATATGCAAGGTTCAATATTTTTCTTTTTTTTTTAAAACAATTTCAAGAGATGATGTTGGTTAACACTAAAAATCAAAGAAAATACTTTGATGAACAAATGATGGAAATCTTTGGTTTCCGGTTACTAACTCAACATAATAGATTTTATTCTTTAAAATTACTAGAAAACTCTCTCTAAAAACTCTTCATTAAAAATAGATTGAGATCTAATTTTTAGTGGATGATTTATAATTAAATTAATTCAAATAAGAAATAAGAACTCCATGAAAATATTGCTTGTACAAATATAAATTATACACAAGTATTTTATAAGAATCCATTGTGGGTGTACAAAATAGAAGAACTATTATTTTGTGCATCCATTGTGCACATTACCCTCTTTTTCATTTGACACATGTGAATTCAGCTATGAAATGAGTGCATTCATATCGGCAAAATATTTATCCAATGAGGTATACAAAATAGCACTCACAAAATAGCTAGGGGTCTCACTTTTTTCCAATATCATAATTTTTTCCCGCTAGTATCATCCCACGTTTTTAGTTAGGGTCAAATATTGACTCTTAATTTTTTTACTTGTTTTTTTCAACTTATTCTTACACTTCATTTACAACGATTATGTTGGATCTGCAGGTAGATGGTCACATTATTTTAAAACTTTTAACCCATCTAAAGATCAAATCAATCTCAAACTTTTAACCCTGTTCAAAATGATTATAATTTTAAGCTTTATGAAATATATATTTTACGTAACAAATAAAAATAAAAAATACAAATAATTGTCCTCCATCCATTTAACAATAAAATTATAACTAATTATTTTTCATGATGTTAAGAGTTCTAGGTTGATGTAAGTTTTAGTAAAGATGATGTACATGAAGATGATTTTCAAAAAAAACAAATTCTTCGTATATTTGGATGGCTTTAATATGTTTAAAAACAAATTTCTAATTCCCTTGGAGTAGCCACACCTCCAATTTAATTTCGGTGATGTCGAGTTTGTTTGAAAAGATTTGCTAACATCGTACATAGTTTAATGTTGAAATTCGGTATCGCCCTTAGAAAATATGAATATTGATTATTATCGTTTCATTTCATTTGGGCAATCGCAAATTAAGGTTGTTACTTAAACTGCCAACCTAGTTGGAATGTTGAGGAGCAAAGTGATGAGGTTCTTGACCTCCCCTTTCATTTGTATCTTCGTGTCTTTGTTTCTCAATAGCATTGTCCATTGCTTAGCAAAAAAATGTTAGAAATTATGAGGTCGGTTTCTTAAAAATTAGATATACCACAAAATCAATATAAATAATGAAAAAACAAACTTATTTGAAAATGATCGAGGTTTGTACTAGACACAATGTCCTCAAGACAAATTCATTCTCGCAACTGTGCCGACGGTTCTATGGACGTCTGTCTCTTAGGATACAACGATCGTATCGAACAGAAGTATCACTCTAATCTGTACGCCCTAATTAATTATTGTGCTCTCACATTCAACTCAAAAACACTCACAAAGACTCTGTAAACTCTTGTGCAAAACTTTTACAAATAATGATGAATAAGTGGGTTTATATAGAGTCTATGATGACTCTCAATAAACACAAGATATCCCTCCAAAAAGATACGCGTATCATGATCTTTAAAATGTACCCCCAAAAGATACAACTTAAGAAATAAAACTAAAATAACTTTTCACTCAAAAAACTAATTATTAAATAAATTAAATAATTTCAACAAAAAAAAAGAAAAAGTGTAAATCTAACACTGCAAGCTATATATATATATATATATACAAGCCCTAATACCCCGTGCAAGGCACGGGGGGTTTTTTAAAAAATAATTTGAATTTTTTTATTAGATAATTAGAAAGTTTAGTTGTTTTAAAATTTTAATTACTATAAATTTTTAAGGAGAGAATTTTTAGGGAGAAAGACATTTATTATAATTAAAAAATTTAGTTACTTTAAGTTTATAATTACTATAAACAATAACAAATATGGCATATAAAAATAATAACTAAAAAAAAGAAAAAAGAAAAGAAAAAGAAAGCATATAAAAATATTTTCTTAAATAGGTCTGATCAAGATACAACATTAATTTTGATGATATCTTCTGATTAAATTTAAATAATTTTTTTTTTAAAAAAAAGAAAAGAAAAAAAGAACCTCCAAATAATTCTAACATTACTTCTTTTTTTTTTGAAGGAACATTACGCTTTCAATCTATGTATTTGAGTTTTTTTTAATCTCTGTATGGTTCGAAAAACGAATCTTGAGATTTAACAATTTCTGAGATCGAAGAGATGTGGCAAGGTGTTTCTTTGAAGATCACCATCAGCCTGGACATCATGATAATGGTGAAATAAGTGAAAATTAACTTAAAAAAGTAAAGAAACAAATATAACATTGAACAATGTAGCGGTAGAATAAAAAATAATAAAAAAAATAAAAAATAGAATATGCAACATGGAGAGTAAGAGTCGTTATTGCTGTAATGAAAATAAAACTTTTATAAATGTGAAGAAAACGAAATTAATAATGTACGGTAATAAATTAGTAATTGTAGGTAGTAAACATTAATAATGGCAATAATAATAAATCATTAATATTTTGAAGAATAAATTATGTATGTCTGATTAGTGTATGGAAAGCGTATCTTGACGAATTATTTAATGAGAGTCATTGTAGTAATAAATTTTGAATTACCTTATATACCTATTAGTATTGCATGCAATATCTATCTTAATAAATTTTGAAGAATAAGTTAAGGCATATTTATCTTAATTGGAATGCATACATATATAGAAATTTTCTAATACAAAATTTATTGAAATAATAGGACTCTTAAT
>MVGT01001101.1:77600-93511 GCA_002174775.1 Macleaya cordata
ATTAATTGTTCATGTTGATGAACATAGTTGCTATCTATGTTCATGAATTTTGTATGTCCTTATATACAATGTTTTGCTTATTATACAGCTTTAATGAGATTTCTCATACATTTAAATTAAGAGTTTTTTACCGTCATTTAAAATTCTGTACATTGGTTTAAATGATGAAGAACATTTACTTATGAAATTATTATTTGTGTAGGGTGTTCCATAGGCAGAGTGTTAGAGTGCACTTTTATTCTTGCATGTCCATCTTCAGTGGTAAGTCCTTCGACATTGGTCATCTTGATGGTGATCATATGGGTTATTTTACATTTAAGAATCGTGTCAGATCTCAACTGAAATTGGCTCCTGATGTTGAGTTTGACTTAATGTGGGTGAAGGATGGTTTAAAGGTGACAATTGTAGATGATGTTGGTTTTTTTGAAATGTGAACAAAGTCCGAGGTTGATCAGTCTGGGTTTATTAATGTGATATTGAAGTTTAGAGAACCCAAACTGGTTGATGCAAGACAGAGTATATATACAGCCTCCCAATCATCTAGACCAACAGTGACATGTACAAGCAGACCAGCACAACACAACACAGTGTATCACGTAGGGCTAATTACAGTCCTAAGACCATAGCTCACAAACCAGAGAGGCCCACAGTGGTTCTTAGGAGGAGCCCTAGCCTTTTATTAGCAAGTGGTAGACTAAAGGATGGTAATACTAGTAGCAGGAGAAAATTGAACTTGGGGTCTTGAAAGGTCCATTGGGTTTGTTAATGTTCATGATAGAATAATAAACTTAGTTGTAGTCCTTTTTGAGTTAGTGTTAGGGTGTTCCCTCTGTGCAAAACTCACACATCATCGGGAAATGGAGCGAAAAGCATTCCATCGAACTCTGTCTCACCACCGGAATTCTCCAAGTATTGGTAAGTGACTTATCGTATACCATAGGTTGTTAGAATTGCATTAGGACTTAGTGGCATTAGCTAGGATGCATGAAGATAGTTTAGAATGGGTTGCAAAACTATTTTTGCATGTATCCAGGCTGGTATCGATACCTCCTGGAGGGAGTATCGATACTGACCTAGCCTGTGTCTTCAGGCTATACCAACCTGCCTGTATCGATATCTCTAATGTCAGTATCGATACTTCAGGCAGAATTTCAGTACTAGGTTTTTCTACTTTAACCCTCACGTACTTTGTTTGTGCCACCTGCATATGGATCCTTTTGGACTGAAACCCTAGGGTTTTGTCCTTCCATATAAATAGAAAGTAGATTTGTCATTTAAGACATTTTTGCTAGTGCATTAAAGAGAATATATTCTAGAGAGAGAAAAGTGCTGGGAAATCATCATCTCCTATCTTTTAGGGTTTCCTAGATCTTAGGAGAATAAGCTCATCATTCATGGTTGTTGTTTCAGAGCTTCTCTTATGGGGTTATCATTCTAGTTAGACCTTAGAGTACTCATCTAGTTTGAGAACCATTTTGTGCTGAAGTAACATCATCCTTCAAGCACATCTCTATCACCGGTGGAGTTCCGGTGAGGCAACAACTTGACGAAAGTCAAGTGAAGCTTGAGGATTCAAGCATACGAGTGTGGGACTTGAAGGAGTTCGAGTTGGAGACGCACAACATCACTCAAGAGGCGATTCTTTGATTCAGACTATGGAGGAAGACCGATTGAGTTTGCACGAGGGAGTCGTGTAGTCGGTGGAACGGTTGTAAGATTTTCTCGCAACTCTTAGTGATATTTCTGGACTAGGTCCCGGGGTTTTTTCCGTAAGTTTTCTCCGTCAACAAAAATCATTTGTGTATTCTTTTGTGAATGATTTTTGAAATAACATTGAAATATTTGTTTCTCCTACTCAATTTCTGCTATGTGAGAATTGGATAAGTCATTGGTTGTTGGTTTCAACTTCTTATTACTTGTATTTAGATTTTTATGTGTTAGTAATTGACCCTCCTTCCGTGTTAACCTAAAGTGCGTTAACTTGTAAATCTAAACCCTAGGTTTTTCAGTTCTGTTGAGTCTGTAAGTCCTGTTGATGGCTCAGTTATGGATGAGCCAACTGTTACTCAGGCTAGTGTTGGTGACAATGCAAACTTGGGTTCTGATCCACTCACAACTGAACCTAACCTACCCATGGGTGTGGATGAATCATATTGGCAAGAAGCTACACTTCAGGCTAGTGTGGTTGAGGAAGTGGTGAATAATATCCATGCATCGATGGGTAAGAGAATCGATCCAAACTGGTGAGTTTGAAGATTTTGGTGCATATAATCATGTGGAACATGAGGAAGGATATATGAGTAGGGAGTCAGAGAGCAGTAAGGAAGAGTTTGATGTATCTCAATATCTGGTTGGCTTAAGGAGTAGTGTTGAGGAAGAAGATGAATCTGAGGGTAGTGAACCAACTGAGAATGGGGATAGACATGGTGGTGATGGTGATGAACAAGGTGGGCATTTTGATGGAGAGGTTGGGGAGGGTGATGGTGTACCAATGAGGGGTGGTGGTCAGGCTGGTGAACAATAAAGACCTAGGACTAATCAGTTTGATGTAAAGGTTGGCATGACTACTGACTTGTATCCTAAAGAGGCTGAAAATAATTATCAGCCATTGATTCTAGAAAAGGACATGGAGTGGCCTGCTGCTGAAGATTATAGGAGGCATCTTAGGACTTTTGCAGTAGTACAAAAATCTGCTTATTTCAATCTCAAGAATGAAATCTATAAGATGAAGTCTTTCTGTAAGAAAAAAGCTGAGGGTGTAAGTTGTATGCCTATGCAAGACAGTTACCAAGGCAAACCACTTGGAAGTTGATGGTTTTGAATCATGAGCATACTTGTACATAGGATCCTGATAAACCCAATCCCATAGCTAATTCAAGATGGGGGCAGACATACTTGAGCCGCTGATTAAGAGGCATCGCAAAGTGTTCAAACCCATCATAGAGATACAAACAGAGATGTGGGATCAGTACATGACATAGATCAAGTATTGTGTTACTTAGAAGGCAAGAGGTAAAGCGTTGGAGATGTTAAATGGGGATTACTACAAGAGTTATGGGTTGGTGCCAGAGTTATGCAAGCAAGTACTTATCAGTAATCAAGGGGTGTAGCTATTTTTTCTAGGGAACCTACAGAATTGATATTTACTCACCTTTGCATATCATTTAGAGCATCTGCAGATGGGTTCATACAGGGTTGTAGACCTATTATTGGTCTGGATGGTACTTTTTTAAAGGGTAAATTTGGTGGAGTGCTACTTGCAATGATAGGTTTAGATGCGCAAAATAGTGTGGTTCCATTAGGCATATTTATATGCAAGACTGAGAACTATGAGAATTAAAAGAAGTTTTTGGAGTGTATGATTGGTCTTCTAACTAGGTATCTATAGGATCGTGAATTTTTCATCCCTCTCCACCACTCTATGCCATGAAAATTGAGGGTGCAGAAAAATGGACAAAGATTCGCCCATGAAGGGAAAATATAAAGATAAAAAGTCCCCACCTGATTAAATGGGAATCAGGACCCGAGATTTAGATAAATCACCTATTTTTAAATTTTTTAAAAAATATAGAGATTATCAATGACTGGTCTGCGTTCAGAGATCCAGGGTAAGAGAATCCTAGTACGGGTTAGGAAGGTGTTAGGCACCCCGACAACTGCCCGATCATGAGATCGGCCTTTACTTCATAACTAAAGAAATTTTTGAGGGATTTATGATCTATTTAAGAAAGAGTTCGTGCATGAAGATTAAGTCTAAATCCTTATATATCTATGTTTCATGCATATAAAGATTTTGGGGCAAAAATAACATAAGGGTGATACAAATGTCTCTTATTTGACATGTATTAAGAGAGAAAGTGACATGTACGTATTTTTTCACACATACACTAATCAACCAATCATACAAGTGTATATTCGTATGAGGCAGAGATACACGTATATATTTCTTTATATGTGTAAGCAAACAATTCATACATGTCCATATAACTTGCATGAAAATGTGATACATGCATATTCTTGTGCATATACACAATCAAAATGCAATACTTGATAATTTCCATCAAGTATACAACGTGGTGACACGTGTATATTCGTGTACATGTCTACGAATAATGTAGATTTATATTTTGAAATTAATTTCTTATGACATGTATGTATTATTGCCTACATATTATTTTGAAAATATCTCACATGTGTCATTTTGACATATATGAGAAGATTGACATGTGCAAATTATTTTACACGTACTCAGAGGATTTTTAAAAAAAATGATTATACATGTGTTATTATTGACATGCGAAAATAATGATACGTGTGTATTACTTCACACGTAAAAAATGCATGATTTATTCTTGGAGAAATTATAGAAATCGTAATCTTTTTAAGGAATTTTAATTCTAAGCTATATGACATCTAATGCAAATGCAAATGATTTTATTCATCTGGAAATCATTTGATTCTTTTCTTTGTTTTAAAAATTATTTGAGATAATCGTAAAGTGTGTTAGTTTAAGAATTAACCCAACTAAATTAAGTGAGCAAGACCATCGACCCGGCTTAGGCATTAATGCTGGGCTTATATGCTCGTCTTTGGTGGTCTCACTTGATAAGTTTAAGGGAATTTATATTTTAATCCCGAAATTAACAAGCAGCCTTATTGCTAATGTATTTTTAAACTATAATTGATAAGCACCCAAAACTCTAATTTAAACCCCTCAAATAATGTATTTTCTAGCCCTAAATTAGTTATTAATATCACTAATGGATGTATTTTTATGATGTAGGACAGAAGAGCTTCTATTCGATTAAAACATCTAAATCTTATAGCAAAAGTAAAGAAAACAAAGCTCCAGTGAATTAGAAGAAGGATTAAAGCTTGCTAATACATAACATCAAGGCAAAGATGGCTAGATGGTTAAGGTGTTCTTCATCTTTGCAATAGGTCTGGAGTTTAACTCTTGTGGGTTACAAATTTAACCCTTCTTACAAAACTCTACATGCAAGCAGCCATCATGTACCGTGAAGCACATGATCATCTCCACTACAACTCCTCAAATGGAAAGAAATCAAGATTTTTATGGGAATTATGATGATTGATTCCAAATCATTCACAAAAAGGAATTATGCTAGCAATGCTAATTTAATTCCAATATTTTTTCCTTTTGTATTTATTTTATTCTATTCTATTTTATTTTCTTTTTTACTTGCCTTTTAGAGAATTTATTTTTCTTTAAATATATAAGAAGGGGGAAGGAGAATGCATCTTGGTATCTTGTAACTATTCATTTAAGTGGTATAATTTTGTTTGTTTGAATGGTAGAAATTCTGGAGATTTGAAAGGGAGAAAGAAATTGAAGATTAATAAAAATTAGTTACTTTTTCTTTATGATCATTATTTGCTTTAATTATTATTCTCCATCCATAGAGAGTTCACTACAAAACAGAAGACTTTTAGTGATGGCATAAAAACCGTCGCTAATAATCTAAAACCATCGCTAATAATCTTTACCGACGGCATCAAATCCGTCCTTGATACGGCCATTGCGAAAGGTATTACTGACGGTTTTTCCTTCGTCGTTAGAATTTTGGCATTCGCGACGGTATTTATCCGTCGCTATCTGGTCTTTTTTGGGTTCATTTCTGATAATTAGTCACAGTTTTATCCGTCACTAATAAACTATTAACAACTATAATATACCGTCGTAAATAAGTTAACTTACTGCGGTTTTACAAACCGTCGCAAATGAGTTTTACCACCGAATTTCTGCAGTCAGCAATGGTTTTTTTTTGCGACGCTAAAAACCGTCGCTAAAAACCTTTTTTTTATAAATATTTTCCACTCTTTTGTTGGCAGAATGCCGAAACCCTTAATAAATCCCTGCAATTTCTGAAATTTCATCGATACGAAGTCATCATCTCATTTCCATTCAACTCATCATCAACTTGTCAAGTTTACAAATGAATATGGAAAAAATAGGTTTAACGTGTTTTCTAGTTTCCATTCAACTCATCATCTAATAAACTACACATTTAATACATACAACCTCCCACTTTTTCATTCAACAACTCAACACTAATAAACTAAACATATATAGAAGTGTTGTTTAATTAAGAAATAACCTATCGAAGTTGTATGGCTTGCCCCTTAGATGCCTTTAATTAGTTGTTGCTGCTATATATTACTGCTGCATGGATTTCGCTTGAAGATTGTGGCTGTAGATAGTATATCAACTCCTACAAACAAGTCATATAACAAATAATAAGCATCTATACTTGATGTTCACTCTTTGGTGGAAGGTGAAAGCTCTTCATAGTAGATATTTAATCTCTTTATCAATTTGCATGGTGATTTCGTTAGCTGCATGACGTCTTATTTTGAAACATCATCTCCAATTGAGGCGGAAGCTACCGCATTCTTACTTGGTGTAAAGTTGGCTAAAACCTCCATTTACACTAGGGTTTCATTGAGGGTGATTCTCTATAAGTGGTTAAAGCTATCAATGATGTGTCTACTAATGCTCCGTGGCGAATACGAGCTACAGTTGCTGATATCCTCCAATTTCGACGTACCGTGCCTGAGCTCAGATTTGATTTTGTTCCTAGAAAGGCCAATTCTATGGCCCATGCTCTTGCGCAATTTACTTTCACTTCGCACATCTCTGATTGGTGGATGGATCCTCACCCACTTGATTGTATTGTCGACTCTATCAATCTTGATAAGTCAAACTCTCTGATTTCTAGTGAATAATTGATTGGCTTCTGCCTTCCCCATCAAAAAAAAAAACCAATGATTTTTCGAAATCTTTAAGATTTGTCAAATTTTCAGTGGCTAATTTGAGGGTATTGAAAGTTTTAAAATAAGCTGATTTTTGAATATGGTAATCTACATGGTGAGGAGTAGGATTGAAAGTCGGACGGGTGGGGTTGGGTTGGTGCTTTGACCGAGCCCAACCTTAGGTTCCTAAACTCAACCCAACCCAACATCGGGTAGGAAATTTTTTAGTCCAACCCAACCCAACCCAAGCAGGTTACATTGGGTTGACAGAGTTACTTCGGGTTGTATGAAAAGTAATTATAAGATGGCTTAGTATTTTGTAATTATAAGCTAAAATACTTTAATTTCTTCTTAAAAGAAAAAAGATAGTTCTTGAACATCATATAAATAAAAGTTAAGATGTTTCTCATAAGTAGTAAGGGTTCATATATTTAATCTCACGTGTAATTAATGAAGAAAATAGAAAAAAAACATAAAAGTAGAAAGACCATTATAAAAGGACAACAAGAATTAATTTAGGCCCACACGTACAAAAAAAAATGATTAGTTATTAGAATTTAAAAAGAATAATAAACTTAATATATACAACCAAATTCATTAAGACACACTAAGAATAAATAATTTTATGTATGTTAACTATCGGGCTCGGATTGCCCAAGCCCATCCAAGAAATTTTCGGACGGGGTACTTCTTCCAACAAAACCCGAGCCCTATACCTAAGAATTTCTGGCCGAGCCCAACCTAATGTCGGGTTGGTCGCGGGTTGATCAGGTTCAACCCGTCCAACTTTCTGTTGGGATTATGCCCTAAACCAATTTGTTAACATCATTAAATTAATACAAATTTTATTAATATTTCTTGCAAATTAATATGTATGAGTTTATGTAGATGAATCATTAAATGCAAGGGTTGCATGCATGGGAGATATGATTCATTAATACAATTGTTCTAGTTTAAATGTATTCAATAGTTCTTTGAATATATAATATAATACATTAGTTAGACCGTGTGATATATCTCCATCATCGGAGTAAAGATTCCTAAGCCCAGTATATTGATGTAACAAGATTACATCGAACAGGTCAGCTAGGATTCATATTATTTCAAGCCGCGAAATAACAAATAATCCTAGGTTATTGTTAATGCAATCAAACTTTAATTCTGAGAATTAATATACACCATGCATACATATCATATTCGTTTTGTTTTGTCAAGCAATGAGGTCAGCAATGTAAACGTGATTTAATATTCTAGACAAGGTGGGGAATATGATTGTATTGTGAGAATAAATTAGTTCAATAAAAAATTCACAAATCGGTTGATATTCTCTTGGTTCCTAGTGTGGGAATTATTATTCTAGACTGGCCAGTAATCTCTCACGAGATCATTAGAATAATAATACTTGAGCACATGTGATGATACAAGGACTAAGAATTAAATATAAAATAAAATTGGCTAAAAGATGAGGAGTCCAAGAGACCTAATAAGGGGAGGAGTCAGTTTAGGGTTGGGACCTCCCTATTATATATAGGGAGGGGCGATTTTAGCGGCATTACAACCACTGCTAAATCATCCACTATTCTCTCCTCTGTAATTCTGTTCCGTCTCCTAGTTAAGTATTTTCGTGGAAAATACAAACCCTAGCCTCCAATAAACCCAAAGTTCACTGTAACATCTCGCATGAACAAAGAGTCGATTTTTGAGGCATTTCAAAAAAGAATTGAAGGTCGGATATTTCTGAAAAAGTTGTAGGAAATTAAATTTCTTTTGGAAAACAGTTATCTTATAGGTGAAACAGATTAACGAGCAGAACCTTGGCCGAAATACTCAGACAGTGTTTTCTTGAGTTTTCGGCGAAGATCGGTGTAGTTGACGAAGATCGAAGTAAATAGTTGAAGCCTTCAGAGTACAACATAGAGTTGGTTTGATCACGCTTCAAAGGTAATCAACACAACGCCCTTCTTGTTTGATCCCTACTAACTATTAAGTGATCCGAAATCAGAAAAGTTTTGAACTTTGTTTAATCTTCCGTAGCGTGTTTCTATTTTTAAAAAAATCCCGATTTTCATCAATGTGGTATCAGAGCCACGCTTAATCCGTTAGTAGGATCTTATTTAGATTTTGATGATGATCAAAAGGAATAAATAGTAGAAGGTTCGATCCCTAAAAGAATCCTGTAGCATGTTTTTGGATTTTTGAAACCCTAGTTTTATTTAATCATATTAAATAAATAGTTATATTGACGCTCTATGATATTCTTTGTGTTCTTGTTGTATAATTTATATTTTTAATTGGCATATAAAAGTTTAAGATTGATTGTGTAATTAGTGAGCACAAATCTTAGTCCTAAATTTTTTGATTAAAGGGTTAAACATTTAGACCTTTTTGTGGCGGTGAAGATTTGAGAAGGGTTAAATCTAATGTGTTATTTTCGAAAGGGATGTTTCTTTGAAAACAAGTTTTGAAAATAAATTTTGGATTATCAAGTTTCTAAAAGTTAAATTAGTTTTATTTTATAAAAGTTTTAAAATTTTAGTATATATATATATAAAAAAATTTGGTTTTGGTTTTTTTCCTGATGGGCTTGCCCATAACAGTTTAAGAAACAGTTTTTTTCGTATTGATACCACGATGCTAGAAATTGTGCAAAAAATCAGCAGCAGCCTACCGATTTGGTTATATTGTTTGAAATTGAAAGTTTTTGAAATCGAAAATATGGTGCCGATTCTGGTACTTTGATTTGGCTGCTTGTTGCCGATTTTGGTTCTTAGATTCGACACCTAGAAGACGATTACATGTGTACGATAACTAATTAAAGGGTGCCACAAAAAATGCCAAGATTGAGAGTGAGAAGACAAGATCCAGGTATGTCTAATATGTACCCTACCCTTCATCCTTATAATCATACATTTTTTTTTCATCCATACCATCATACATACATGTATTCATGCATGCATGTTGTTCTTTTTTCCTTCTGTTACACGCCCCCTACCATTGCCAGGTGGCATCTAGTAGTTAGAGTATTGTTAGTACGTGTCTAGTTAGTAGTTATGGCACATGGTGTGAGACGTGTATGTAATGGTGTCAGTTGTTAGTAGTGTTGCTGCTAGTAGTCGGTTATTGTTAGTGGGAACTATGGGTTTGATTAGTTGCAAAACTAATTAGAAAGTTATTATAAGAGTCTGTAATGGGAAGAAGAAGGAATGAAGAATTATATTTCCATTAGTTATTAGTAATTTAAATCTTAATTTCCTACAAGCGCTAACATTTCTAGTATCAGAGCAGTTACTCCTGGCCGCTATGACCTCTTCTCCTCCACCACCTGGTTTTGAAAAGTTGCCCAACAGTTCATCAGGAGAGTTACTAGCAAGACTTGAAGCACAACAACAATATGACAACGACTGGAAGACTCAAATGACACAACTTACTAACATGGTAATGTCCCTCTACGCCAATGTCCATCATATCACCCAACGCCTTCTACCACCTTACCCACAACCAAATCCACAACCTTATCCACCACCTAATTTACAACAATACCCACCACTACAACCAGTTTCCCCCGTTAATCCACCTAATTTTCCAGGCTACTAAGAACGACCCATTCGCCGAGATTTTTCAACGTGCGATGGTACTGACCCCAAAGGATGGGTATTTCGGGCGGAGCAATTTCAAGTTTTAAATGGAGTCCCAGATGAGCAAATGGTCCATTTGTCTTCAGCCCACTTGCTTGGTGATGTTATTCCATGGTTTCAATGGTTAGTACGAACCGTCGGCTTACCCACGTGGCATTCATTTTACCGCGCTTTGTGTTCTCGATTAAGGGTCGTTGAAGCTGATGTTTTGAAGACTGCTTTTCGCACACATGACGACCATTACGAATTTCTCGTAATGCCTTTTGGGCTCTCAAATGCACCAACAACCTTTCAAGGCCTTATGAATGAAGTTTTTCGGCCCTATCTTCGAAAATTTGTCTTGGTTTTCTTTGATGATGTACTCGTATATAGTTTTGATTTGCAGACTCATCTTTTTCATCTTTCCACAGTATTTTAGGCATTACGGAAGCACCGATTAAATGTTAAAAGAAGCAAATGTTACTTTGCCCAGGAATCTGTTGAATATCTTGGTCATATTATATCATCTGAAGGAGTTCAAGTGGATTCTGCAAAAATTGAAGTTATGAGGCATTGGCCAAAACCTACTTCAATTAAATCCTTGCGGGGATTTTTAGGCTTCACCAGCTATTATCTGAAGTTTGTACAAGGTTATGGAAAGATTGCAGCCCCACTTATTCAAATGTTGCGCAAGGATTCTTTTTTTTTTGGACTTCTAGAGCCGAAGAAGCATTTTCTGCACTCAAATAAGCCCTATCTACTACACCCACTTTAGCTCTGCCAGATTTCTCTCGTGAATGTACCGTTGAGTGTGATGCATCTAGGATGGGCATAAGTGCAGTATTGTCACAAAATGGTCAACCAATTGCTTATTTTAGCAAGGCTTTGGCTGATCAGCACCTTAGTCTATCCATTTGTGATTAGGAGATGATGGCAATTGTTATAGCAGTTGCTAAGTGGCACCCTTATTTACTTGGACATCATTTCAAGATCCTAACGGATCATCGAACCCTTAAGTATTTTCTGGATCAACGGCTAACTACAATGGAGCATTAGAAGTGGCTCACAAAGCTACTTGATTATGATTACGAAATTGTGTATCATAAAGGGAAAGAAAATGTTGTTGTTGATGCTCTTTCTCGACTGCATGATGGCTCAACTGTTTATGCTATCTCCATTGCCATTTTTTCCGCTACAGATGAAATCATTGCCGACGTGCAATAGGATACCCATCTCACTGACATTATTTCCTAGCTCATTAAGGATCCTAACTCTGTTCCACATTATTCAGTTGACAAAGAGATCTTGCGTTACAAGGGCCGACTTGTGCTTCCATCAGATTCAGCGTGGTGCAATAAAATTTTACACGAGTTTCATGCCTCTCCTATGGGTGGACATTCTGGGTTCTTACCTACTTATGAACTAGTCACCAATAATTTTTACTGGAAGGGTGTAAAAAAAGCTACAAAGAAGTTCGTATCTGAATGCGAGGTCTGTGAACGTGTTAAATATGAAACTATAGCTCCTGGTCTTCTGCAACCACTACCTATTCCTGCTGAAATATGGACTGATGTGTCAATGGACTTTATTGATGGGTTGCACAGCTCGGTTTAGTAAGTCTGCTCACTTTAATCCCTTAGTGCATCCTTATATAACTGCCATTGTAGCAGTAATTTTTATCAGTGACATTGCAAAGCTCCATGGTATGCCTAGATCTATTGTCAGCGATAGGGATCCCATCTTTCTTAGTCAGTTTTGGGAGGCTTATTTTCAATCGCATGAAACCCGGTTGTACAAAAGCACCGCTTACCATCCCCAAACAGATGGTCAAATGGAGGTTGTTAACCGATCCATCTAACATTATTTACGATGTTTCGCAGGACAACACCCCACTAATTGGGTCAAGTATCTACCTTGGGAAGAATTTTGGTATAATACCTCCTATCACAGTGCTATCAAAATGTCACCCTTTCTGGCTGTTTATGGGCGTTTTCCCCCACGTGTGGAAAGTTACATTCCTGGCTCCACTAGCGTTCATTCGGTTGATGTTGCACTCTATGATCGAGACCATCTCCTTCATTGTTTAAGAACCAACTTGCTTGAAGCTCAAAATCAGATGAAAATGTAGGTGGATCGTCATCGTACTGAACGTGTTTTTGACGTTGGTGATTGGGTTTTTCTTAAGCTTCAACCATATCGTTAACTCTCATTGCGAAATCGAGGACATCATAAATTAAATCCACGATTTTATGGGCCATTCCAGGTTATCGCTCATATTGGACCTGTTGCTTATAAGCTCGCCTTGCCCAATGACTGTCGACTTCATCCTATTTTCTATGTTTCTTTACTGAAGAAAAAGCTTGGTGATTCCGTTCCTACAAATACAGTTTTACCATTTCTTCCTGTGTCTGATCAGTAGGAATGGGTGCCAGAAAAAATATTAGATCTTGGCATTTTTAAACATAAAAATGCAGCTGCTACTAAGCTTCTCTTTCAATGGAAGGGTCACCCACAAGAAGTTGCTACGTGGGAGTTCTATGAAGACTTTGTGACACGTTTTCTTGACTTTGAGTCTTGAGGACAAGTCATCTTTCAACTGGGGTAAATTGTTATACGCCCCACTACCATTGCCAGGTGGCATCTAGTAGTTAGAGTTTTGTTAGTACGTGTCTAGTTCGCAGTTACGACACATGGTGTAAGACATGTATGTAATGGTGTCAGTTGTTAGTAGTTGCAAAACTAATTAGAAAGTTATTATAAGAGTCTGTAATGGGAAGAAAAAGGAGTGAAGAATTATATTTTCATTTGTTATTAGTAGTTTAAATCTTAATTTCCTACAAGCGCTAACACCTTCCCTGTAGTGAAAAGGAGGTTGAATGTTATACCCTAAACGACCCTAGTAACTCATAAAAAAGGGCAACAAGTAGCCGAAATACCTGTACAAAATCGGCATCGTGCTTCTGAACTTTAATTTCTAAATCGACAGTATAAAGCCGATCCAAGCCATGTGTAACAAAAACATGGCTTGATTAAATTTAGGGTGAAGGGAGAAGTTTGAAATGGGTTTTGATTAAATTTAGGGTTTCAAGGGTTATCTTTTTTGGTCAAAATAGTTTAACCATAATGGAGGGTGCCATTAAGATTGGGGACTGCCATTAATAAGCATTGCATTTTTTGGAGGGTGCCTATAGACGGGGCCTGCCTATAAAACAACCCTTAATCAAATGAGTTTGAATTGTTGAAGCCCAATTAGGTTGATAGGCCTGGTATGATAGGGTTATAGGGGATGGATTGGTCAGCCCGCCAATTCGGTTCGTGGACCAGACCATCAACCCGCCTAGACCGACCCAAGAACCCGCCTAACTCGACCTGACGCTGACCCAGTCAGACCGAGTCAGATGGTCTGACTCAAACGAGTCTGACTTGACTGACTCAGACGGTCTAAGTCAGCTGGTCTGATTTGGTTCAGACCGAACCAAACCTGTTTGATCTGAACCGAACTAGATCTGAACCAGACCGAACTCGAACCCATTTTTCAGGGGTTCTATTAAATTTTTCCTAAATTGTCTGATCTGTTAGACATGAGTCCTTCATGGACCGGAGCTAATTTTAAATTTTGGGATGCTCAGAAAACCTAGAAAAATGAGATTTTTTAAAACGTTTTAAGGGGTTACTATATAATAAGTGCTCATTAATTATATACATTGTGAAACCCTACTAATAACAAAAAAATCTACTAATAATATTAATAGTAGTAATAACAATAATATGTACAAAAAAAAACTTACTAATAATAATTTCAATTATGTAGCATTAATAAAAAAAAGAAAGAAGAAAAGAAAGAAAAGGGAATAAAAGAGAGAGAAGAGAGATTGTGAGAGAGAGGGATAGAGAGATCGTGGGAGAGAGGGTGTGAGAGACTGTGAGTGAGAGAGGGATCATGAGAGAGTGATCTACGAGAGAGAGAAAGTGCGCAGAGAGAGAAGGATCGAGAGAGGGAGAGAGAGCTGAGGGAGGAAGAAGAAGGAGACAGCAGCAGCAGCTGCTGCTGTCCACGCCGGAGAAGGAGGAGCTGCTGCCGGCGGCAGCACCTGCCCTTTCCGGAAGAAAAAGAAGAAGAAGAAGAAGGAAGAAGGAGGAGAAAGGAGAAGAAGAAGAGAGGAAGAAAAGGGTGCTCCTTGGGTAAGATTTTCTCACCCATTTCACTCCCATTTCAGCTGAATTTTTGAGTTAATAACTTAGGTTTTTTGTTGTTCAACATACATGCTAGTTTAGATCTTGGAATTTTAGAGCTTAATGGTGGAAGAGGGGATGAGATTGGCTAATATTTTTGTGTTAAGATGAGAAATCAGCACCTAAATATTGTAGATCTTGAAATTTTTGTGATGTAAATTGGGGGTTTTTTGAAGAAAATGAAATTTTGTTATGCCTCAGAAGTTGTTAGATGGATGGGTTGAAGATTTGATGTGAAAATATGGGTTTTTATGATCTAAATTTCTCCATTTTGATGCATGCAAGTGGAGACTTAAATTTGATGAGATTATGGTGATTTTTCTTTGTATAGCTTGTAAATGGTGATATAACAAAAAAAAGAAATATATGATGTTCAAGGTAAATAAGTTTGATGGTGAAACCTATATTATTTGGGGATTCATAAGATTTTGATAAATCATGATTTTAAGTTGTGAGAAGCCATGAGCTGATTTTTCCCTAGTTCATATTAAAAATGAGGTATGATTTACTCTTGAACTTAAAAATGACCCGATGAACCGTTTTGGGCATTTTGAAGTAAAGATGACCTTATTTATCTATAGTTTTAATGATGGTTCCTGGAAGTTGTTGCTATAATGAGTAAAGAGTTTGGAACTATTCATGTTTGAAATCCATATGCGCTTATAGTTAGAGTGTAGAAGTACATTGTTTGGGTTAAATTGGAATGGTGGAGGGTGACTAAATGGCTCTAAGTGATAATCCCATCTTGTCTTCGGTGGATATGGGTTGATTAGAGACGGTTGAAGTAGTATTGCTAATTCTACTAACTGTTGAAGTTTAGAGTAGTACTCTAAGTCGTTGATGTTTTCTTGATTTTAAATTCTTATTGTTCCTCTTTTTCTATTCGACTTTTGGTTCTAAGTACTAGAACCTAATTCTGCCTTTTGTTTTCTTCTCCAGCTGGTGAGCTGGGCGTTGCTGACTCTCTGGGTGAGGAGGATCAGTTTCTGTACCGCTAGAGGTAGGTGGTCAATTCATCTTAATAGCACCCAACCTTTTAAAATGCATGTTTCGAACTGTTAGGTATATATTTTTGTATGCAAGGCATGGCATGAAATTTTTGGATAACAACAAACTAATGTTATGAAGAAAACAATGAGAAACTAGTTTTAATATGGAAATATGCATGTTTGATTTTATATCATGTTTATGAAATATTTCTCATGGATTATGAACTATTGTGACTTCAATCTTACTATCATGATTTATGCCAATGAAATGATGTTATGTTTGGAAAACCACGTTGATATA
>MVGT01001101.1:99860-111350 GCA_002174775.1 Macleaya cordata
CGTCAGGGAGACAGGTACATCTAGGGAAGTCTGGGAAGTCACGATTATTTCCTGGTAAACCATGTTTGTGGTGGTGTCGAGTAACTAGTTTAGCTGAGGTTCGTATGTCTACCCGATGGGTGTTAGACGCAGGGGAAGGTTATCGGGGAACCTTCTCTGGATTAGTTGGGGGCCCTTGTCAAATCTGCAGTCGTCAAGTTGTGCGCACGTAGTATCCGATCTGAAATAATTCTGACTGGGGTAACCCGGTCGTGTTCCTTGGCTATACTAGCAGAAGTACACTGCTATTGTTTGTATATGTATATGCAGGATTTTTCTTGATGTTTCAATCAACTATATAATATGCATTGCTTTTATAAATGCTTTTGAGTTGTTATCGGATTAATCGCTGCATGTGATGGTATTAGGATGGTTGATCTACCTACTGAGTTTCTCACCCAATTATTTTCGTGGTTTTAAAGTTGACGTTTGAGGATCGAGATAGGATCCTTAGTGGTGCTGTGACGAGGTTCTTGGCGAGGGATTCCTAGTTTTGGGTTGATGTAGGTTTCCCTCTGTTCGTTCACAGTGGGTGTTTTGCTACTGTTTTATAGCTCAGTTGTGAGACTGATGTTACTTTGTTTATATGAGTACAACTCTTACTTTATCTTTTCCCACTATATATTTTGACAGGAAACAACAAACATAACTATTATTTTATATCACAGCTATTCCATGATTAAGTGAGAAATTTGAATGTCGTAGTTATTTGCAGGTTCCTCCTGGTCCTACATCGTTGGGATTTCAGTTGAGTTGAGAAAAGAAATGGGTGGCAAATTTTTAGTGCACTTCCGCTGCGTATTTCTTGTATGCACTGTGTCTATTAGGTGACGGAAGGTCCAGTTTACAGGGGAGACTCTGCCGGATTTGAATCTCGTTGTAGACTGATGGTAATGTCCGTTGTTTTGGGGTACGGGGCGTTACATACATTCTTATGTACTTTCTTGTGATCAACTTATCTTTGCAAGAAGAAAAATTGGAGATCATGAGTCAATTAAAATATAAATTATTTCATATAATACTTATAGTCACTGCTATTGACATCTAAATATAGGATAAGGGCAACTGTCAAACGTGCATGGTTAAAGTTAGTCTTTTAAGTTTACTTTTCAAAAATAACAAATAGATAAGGACTATGAAGCTTGGTCAAGCTCATAAACAAATAATTGTCTGACCTTTTGTTATACGCCTTGAAACCTAATTAATCATCTCTAACCATAAATTGAATTTTTGTTCGGCACTCTCTCGTCGAATATCATTTTCCGGCATCGAAGGTTGTGAAAATGGAAGACGATAATTTCTTCGAGGTAAACCCATCAATGGAGGAGTTGTGCTAAAAAAATACTTATGGAGAGGGTATAGGTTTCACTACTCCTCCTAAATAAGCTAAACAAATTATTTTCTAGTAATAAGACCAATATTTAAACTTTGTTTCAAATTTTTTGGAGTTTTCGATCAAAGAAAAAAAAAACACAAATTCGTTAAATGTTTACTCTTAACAGTGTGAACAATTCAAAATGTTCGCATAAAAGGGTAAGAACATTATAAAATGTTCACACTTTATGGGTCGAACATTTAAAATATTCGCTATATTAAGAGTTTTTTTATCTTTTCAACTAGGTTTTTTTGGTGAGCGTGCAAACTTTTGAGGGGAAGGGACTAAGTGCCCAAAAAAACGTTGTCCTATGCGTACTTTTTTACAGCATGCAAGGACAACAGTCTCATTTTCTATTTTTTTTATCCCATATTATAGCAAATTGGACTAAATGTGGGTACAATTGTAACATATTTAGTTGGTACAATTGTGCGACTAATAAAATACCAAAAAATAGTCCATTAATGGGACGTGTGTCTTGGAATACCTGATTTCTAATTAGAATTGGAATTAGAACCGACTAACTTTGTTCAAGATCTACCAATTAAATCTAGAACTGTTGCCTTTTATCAATATCAGTTACACAAAATGGGGCAGGAAGCCCGGCTTTCTTTTACTGCCTCCTTTTGTCTATTTTTTACATGCTATTGCTGTTTTCCAACTTTTTTTATTTTTCAGGATACCTGCGCACTTTTAATTCTTTCTAAATACAACAATTATCCTTATTTAAATGAGAATCTGTTGATATGGTGGAAAGATAATTAATTATTTTTTAAAATCCAAAATACTATAACTTTTAATCTTTAAATAAGATTTTGACAAAGTTATAATTTTGGGAAATATTTTTCAAGATCTTCAAAATAATATGAGATAACAATACCAAATTAAAAAAAAAACTTTGTAACTCGACTATGAAACCCAAATTAAACAAGGGTTTTGGAAAAAAGTTCCTGTAAAAAAAGACGTTATGTTTTTAATCTTTTTTTTATAGATTTAGTCCTTAGTTTTAGACATAAAAGACATAAAAGTAAGGGCTAAATTTATAAAAAAAGATTAAAAACATAGTGACTTTTTTTTTTATATTTTCTAATTAAACACGGTGGCAGCTATTGATATCTAAAAATGGGATAAGGGCAACTGAGTGATAAAGGCTATTATATTTAGATAAGGGCATATTAAGAAATCATTTGGGCTATCTTGGTTGGTCAAAACCTATTGACTAGATCTAAAGCCTAACCCAAAACAAAAAATTCAATGACCAAGTAAATCAAGTATTTCGTCAGTTTTTGTTTATTTTTTAGTTTTTTTTTTCATTCTTTTAGAGTTAAAACTATATTTTTTTATAGTTTTTGTAAGTTTTAACTTAGGTTTAAAAAAAATAATCTAGGACGATGATATGTTCACACTCCAAAGTGTGAACATTTTCTATTGTGCACACCCTTGTATACAAACTTTATGAATGTTGACACCCTTATATGCAAATTTTTTGAATTGTTCACACCCTTATATGCGAACATTCTGAATTGTTCACATTGTTCATAGCGAACATGTTACGAATTTGAGTTTTATTTTCTTCGATCGGAAACTCGAGAAAACTTGAAAAAAAGTTCAAAAATTGATCCAATTACCGAAAAATTATTTGTTTAAGCTTCTTTGGAAGCAGTAGTGGAACCAATACCCTCTCCAAAAATATTTTTTTAGCACAACTCAAACCATTTATGGTTTTACTTCAAAGAACTCACCATCTTCCATGATCAAGACCTTCGATGATCGTAAAATGATGTTCGACGAAAGAGAGTCGAACAAAAATTCAGCTTTTACGTTTGAGGTGGTTAGGGTTTCAAGGTGGGGAACAATAAGGTCAAATAATTATTTGTGTAATTAGCTTGACCAAATTTGATAGCCCTTATCTATTTATTATTTTTATAAAGTCAACTTAAAAGACTAACTTTGACCATGCTTGACAGTTGCCCTTATCCTATTTTTAGATGTCAATAACAGCCTCCTTAAACAATAATACCGTTGAATTCGTAAATGGACCATAACTTTTGTCCATGTTTCTTGTATAGTCCCCAAGTTGTCCAACTGTATAGTTTTAGTCCCTAAATTCATAGCTTTCATTTTTCCACACCACCTGTACTTTTACAATGCCCAAAATACCCTTCCAACATTTTCAATGTTACATTAGCAGATTAATTAAGTGGGATCCACAAATTAAATGGGACCCACAATATTTTTATTTTACTAAATAAAATTCACTATCACATTAAAATAAATATAAAAGTTGAGTTTCCTTTCTTCCACCGATCCTCACAATCATTATCAATGGGTTTTTGGTCTTTCTGCTGTGGAATTCTTGCGCTTGTGTGGGATGAAGGTCAGTAGGGACATAACGAACCAGAAAAAAAAGGTTATCATTTTATCTATGCAGGATTATATGGCCGTTTCTTCATTTTGGTTATAAGCTGCTATCAGAATCAGAACCCATCCATTGATAGCCCTACTAAAACAGGAACGTTACTATTGGGACATAAAAAAAATTATATGTTTCGTGGGACATAAATTTTGTGTGGTCCATTTAGATACGATCCAAGAGTTGATATTTAGTGAAAATATTATATCACAGTGTTAATCATCGTCACAAAAAATTAACCCATTCGAAAACTTCTAAACCTCATCAAAATTGATTGGAAGTTGATGGAAAATCAACAGTGAAGAATCAACGGTGTGGATTTCCAGTCAACTTTTGATTGGTTTAGAAATTTTAGAATGGGTTGATTTTTTATAAGGATAGTCTGCATGATTAAGTAAAAAACCTCATACAAAATCAGCCTTAATTTGAATAATATCCAAGTGGATCCTATAAAGTTTTTGTCCAACGAAAATAAAAATTTTCATGTCCTAATAGAATTATTCACTAAAACAGTATACTTTCTTCTCATAATCCTATGTCACTTAGGCGTTTGGTAACCAGAAGCAGAAGTACTTTTGAGAAGTTAAAAATAAGGAGAAGTTTGTATGATAAATTATTCATCATCCAGTGGTCATGTGTTATACGGTCATACTAACACGTGGAAACGAAAATTAATTTCTGCAAATTAAAAACTAGAAAAACTATATATTAATGGTGGGGAAAAAAAATTCTGATGAGATGATATATATGCATGATTGTGTCCCAGGAGACAGTCGATATACTTATTTAATTTCTTTGAATCAGGGGATCAGAAACTGGTCCCATGATCAATTGTAAACTAAATTGTTCGGACAAATTTATCGCATCTACTCACCTTTTAAGTGACCTAAAGTTTCCATTTATAAGGGGCAAATCTTTAAGTTTAAGCTCTAAAGGATAACAAATGAAAATCCTTCAAAACCCACCCAAACAGTGAGTTTTAGTCGTTTATGCCTTGGTTTTCTTGCTCCGATAGTTTTAAAAACCAAGAAGAAAAAATGAATAATTTGTTGGGAGAAAGCATGCCAGTCTTTCAAGAGTCAAGACCATAAATTAATTCTATTGCAAGTATTACAATCTTCAAAATATATCGTACCTATTTTAAAATACAATTTCAAAAATAATATCAAATGTGTACAGGGCCCAATGGTTGTGCATCCTTCCTATCACTTAGGAGGTCTTGGGTTCAAGTGGTTGTGGTTGCCATTAAGTTTGACCTGTGTAATATGCGAAAGCACTCTCTTCGTTTGCGGCGGCGATGTCTCTAGTGACAACCTTTGTATGCTCGTAGATGTTGGTGGTTTCTCTTTATTCGTGGTGGCGACTCTTTATATAATCTCGGACGTGTTTCTACACTTCTCATACACCTATTGCTAGTGGTTAACAGTGTATCTTCGCCTTATCATTTTATGAACCCTTGGGTAGAACTCACCCTTTAAAACTGGCTTGCAAGGGAAGGGTGCCAATAGCTCATAAACCCACGACCAATTCCATACTTAGTCGATGTGGGATCTTATCATTCCATCATGCTTCCGAAGTCAACACCCATGATGGCCCAATCTATCGACATTAGCCCGATGGTAGCCCTTTCACTCTGGTGGCTTTCACTCACCTACCAGTATTCGATGCATTGCATCTTGATCTAGTCTATAGGTCGCCTCTTCCGTGGTGGCCCCGTGACATGGTGGTGTGGCTCTGATACCTATAATACCCCACCCTCACCTTTCAGGTCTGCAACCCTTACTCAATGAGAACTAGGCATTTCAGCGGAACCATTAACAACCTGTAGCTCTAGGGTGTACGTGTTACACCAAGCTAATAAGAAGCTGCAGTCACATTCAAGACACAGGTAAAATAAAGCTGAATATAAACTTTTTAACTCAATGATAACCTTTCAATTGAACAAACGAATGAATGAATATTCTTAAAGAATAATGGACTAAACATGTGTCCAAAACAAACTAAACTTAAATGAAAGAATTAAGTAATGTCTTTACGAAAATCGAGAGAACTCCGAAGACTTATTTTCGAACTACGTACATCACCGCTACTGATTATTCGCCTGTTGACCTGGACCTGAAAAGATTAATGGTGGTGCTAGGTCAAAACCTAGCCAGCAAGTTCACTAGTTCCATTGGCTTAGATTTAGGATAACTATGAGTTTCACAAGTATGTATTAACAATATTGTACGTGATATGACAAAAAATGATTTAACATAGTAAAGAGCTGCACTAGATAACGGCTGTTGTGTTTTATGATCTTTAGTTGAGATTGAGTTATCTCAACAAGTAGTGTTCCTTAGTTACTACCCTTGTTTCACCCATCCCTGTAATTCACTCGAGACACTGGCCGTGCGCCACGTGAATCCGGTGAACCGCCTCAAAATCCGTCCTCCGAACACTGGTAACCCTGTCGATGTTACTTACGTGTCAAGTGATTCCGTAGACCTCACTTGGCGATTCTGAAGGCCTCGCTTGGAAAGGACCAGGCCTATACAAGACCTAAACTATGTTTGCATGCATAAGCCAAACAAGTTGATTAAGCACACATTAAGCTTATGGAGGTTTCTTACTCATTCTCTATGTGTTCACAAGTGCTTATCATCATGGAAGCAGTTCGCAAGAAGTTACATATGCATTCTAAACTCATAAATACATATTCTTTAATAGCATGCATGTATATAATCATAATATCCTTCATACATGAGCTAATTACGCAAAAGAAACACATCAAAAACACTTTTAGGGTAAGAAGGCCAGTAGGTATCGATACACCTTCAGTGGGTATCGATACCCACTTTCAGACGTGGGAGGTATCGATACCCTCCAGAGGGGGTATCGATACTTGCCCCATCTGTCAGCTGGTATCGATACCCTCTATATGGGTATTGATACCCTCTGGATTTTCTCGCAATTTTGGATTTTGTTCTCTAACAAAACTCCGAGGAAACATTGTTTTTCTCACCTGCAACTTTAGGAAATCATATAACCATCAAATATTCATAGATTCCATGCATTCTAACCATTAGAAATATGCACACATCATACGATCATGGTTTACTTACATTCATTCATGTGGTTAACATATAAACAACATATAATCTAAGTTTTCATGCATTTAATCATTAAGAAAGCATACCAACATCATAGAAAACCTAAATCTACACCAAAAGAGCAAGTTACTACTTGCCTTTTATCGGCAACAAAGTTGAATCCCAAGAAAGAAGAAGAAAACTCTGCTGCAATGGCGTCTGGGCTTCTCCTTCTCGCTCTCGATCCTCTGCGATCAGCCTGCCCGAAACCCTAGGTTCTTCTTCTTGGATTCTTTTTTCTTCTCCTCCAACCGATTCTCTCGCTCCCTTTTCGTTTCTCTTGGTCGACTAAAACAAGGAGGCTTGGGTTTAGTTTGTATTTATAACAAGTTAGAAACCTAAACTTTCTAAAACTCTAACAGGGTGCCCTCAACATAAGTGGCTGCCCCTAAACCTTAGTAATTTAAACTATAGGGGTATTACAATACCAAATGTGATGGACCCTTGGATATAATTCACCCTTGAAAATCGGCTTGCAAGGGAAGTGTACCTAAGAGCTCATAAACCCATAACCAATCTTATACTTGGCCAATGCGGGATCTTATCATGTCATTGTAATTCAGGCAATAGTCTTTTGTATCAATAATAATAATAATAAGAGAAAACGACTAAATAGTCTTTTTTCATGAGTAATACTATAGTTTTATTCCCAGCTATCTTTATTGTCTAAAAGCTCTTTTGTTGACTTTTTTTATTGTTTAATCTTTTTTATTATTTATTGATGTTTTAATCTTTTCTTAGAACTTATGTGCGTCTTTTAACTTTTATTATCACCAATTTTGCCATTCTTTCCATATTTAAAAACTTCCCTTCCTCCCTCGTTAATTATTTCGCGCTGAAAACTCTGAATATCGTTTGCAAAAACCAATTTGCAAATGTATTGTAACTGAAATTTTACTGATTCTAGTTTCAACCAATGTTTTAAAAACCGGACCAGTAATCGAACCGGAGAAGCTAGTGGGTTGGGTCAATCTGGTTTAACCAGTGGGTTGACCAATGGGTTAAGTCTAAACTATTAATACAATAATAACAATAAAAATATATTATTTTATGCAGCACAGTTAGTAAAGTGTCTTTTTGAAGTCACTTATGGGTCTCGTGTTCGAAACTCAACGGTTTAAATTTTGAAAAATGCCAAAACTCTTAAATAATAATTAGTTGTATAGCAGTTATACTATTATAATGACAACAGTTTAATTGTAGCTGAAATGGTAAGAGGTTTGTCACTTTAGGGTCCTGGTTTAAAACCTAGCAAGCTCATTTTTACAAAATGTAAAAAATTATAACACTTTAACTTAAAAAAATCAGTTTAAAAATCGACTGGGTCACCTGATTCACTGGTTCAACCGACCGGGTCGGCCGGTCCGGTCCGTTTTTAAAACACTGGTTTCAACATTTTTTGCTTCATTCAATTCTATGTTTGCATGTGCAAATTACAACCTATACAAATTACAATTTGCACAGGTTTCAAATACACAGAGATAATAATTACAGTTTGTAAATTATATTTTGCATACAAGTAAATGTCTGCAAATTATATTTTGCATACTTTTTAAGTGTTTCCAAATTTATTGCATACATGTAATTATATGCGAATTATGTTTTGCATACATATAAATGTTTAGTTAAGTTCACAGTAGTTGAAAATGGACTTTTCAAATTCAAAGCCTTTTTTATTGTCTCTTTACTGAAGTGGTTGTATTTTACATTGTTTACGGAATTGCAAAACACATTTTGCATACTTTTGAGTGTTTCTAGATTTATTGCATACACGTAATTCTATGCATATTATGTTTTACAAAGATATAAATATTTTTTTAAGTTCACAATAGTCAAAAATGAACTTTTTCAAAGTTCAATTTTTTTTATTGTCTCTTTACTATAGAAAATGAACTTTATATTGTTAGCGGACGATTTATTAACCGCAAGGGTATTTTAGTCTATTAAAAAGCGTGTGTGTCATTTCGGTGGGTTTTGGACTGAAGTGTAATAAGTTTTATTGCTAGGACTGAATGATATTAATCCCTATTGAATGGGACTGAACCGTCATTCACCCTAATAATAATAATAATAATAATAATAATAATAATAATAATAATATCAAAAATGGAATAAGGCTTTACATGATAAAGTGGTTTGATCATGTAAGTAAGATGGTGAAGTGGACAATGTTTTAAGTTCCACCAATCACATGGTGGGTTTTTGTGCACATAGGTGAACAAAATCTTCTTCCAATTAGAGGGCAAAAGGAGAAGGTAGTATAATTGATTTCTATCACATATATTTTTAGAAGTTCTACCGTCTAGGTTGTTATGTCTTTCTCTTTTTTCAAAGCTAAACAACTGTAGTACTCTCTACCTTATACAACAATTATTCAAAACAGTGGTATTTTTTTTTAGTATAGGTGCAACAATAATATTTTTCCAAGACATGCAATTACAGGAGTACTGACGAGTCTTTTAACTCTAAAAGGTGTGGTCTTTAACTTTGAACCACATTTTGACCGCGTTTTTTTCCCTCTTATAGTGATTATAAAGAGAAATAGGATTGGAAACTATTTTGTTCATTCTTTCAAATACTATTTCCTTTTACATAACTAGTCAAAGGCTACACTTTAACCAAAAATGTAGGTAAAAGAGTAAGGTGTGTGTTTGTTTATATAGTAATGTTATGCGGACTCCCTTTCTGACCTCAAAACTGACTCCTTCAATGACTGCCATGTATGACGGATTTACATGAAAATGATCCATAGGTTAATTTTTTGTGAGATTGGTATTCGTACTATAGAGATTATCTTCACTAAAAATCATTTCTTTCCGAAACTTTAAATTCCTTCATCTACGTGATAAAACTTTTCACCATTACAATTAAATTTTCTACCATATAGATGAGGAGATTATAAGTTTCAGAACGATCTCCATGGCAATAAGACTATCCTCACAAAAAATCAGTTATTCGATCATCTCCATGTAGATCCTACATACACGGTAGTTCTTGAGAGAGTTAGTTTGGAGGTCAGAAAGGGAGTTCACAAAGCATTACTTTTATTTTTTAATCATCTGAATCTAACTTGTGTGGATTTGACCTTATATTGTGCATAATCTTTATCTAGATTGTATATGGAGTAAGACATTCATCTTAAATTCAGTTTAATTTTTTGGGTTTAATTTTTTGGAACTCAATCAGTAGGTAAAAGTAAGATTTTGGTTGATCATGGACTTATTCTTTTTCTATACAGGAAACTTTTTTCTATTTTCTTAACTTATTAATGTTTAAACTAGAAAGTCTTTTCTTTCAAAACTAAGTAAGAAATTTCATGATTTCAGATGCCAACAATTCTTTGCTCAAGTTAATTAGTAGTGCTAATTAATTTCAACAAAATGAATTGTTACCTCATAATCCTAAAAAATTTGGTACATTCCTTTGAAAAAAAAAAAAATGGAAAAAGAAAAAATCTTGTCTCCCGATTACCCAAAAAATGCCTTTTGGCTTATTAGGTCACCGGCGATTCCGATTCCGGTACCCTAACCCATCAATACATTAAAAAAGAAGAATAACAAGAGGAAGTAGAAGAATATAAACAACATCTTTAAGATTGGCATTTGGAATCGAAGTTACCTATTTGGTTCCTTTTTCCAAAAATGATACTGTTTTGGTAAATGTAGTTGCTTTTAAAACTTTTTAGTCATCATGCTAATTTGATCTTGTATTGAGCAGGATCTTCAAGCATAAAAATTTAAAGGGATATTATCACTTACCTCCCATTATTAATAGCTTAAATCACTCGCCACCTCAACTTTATCAATAAATCAGATAGCCCCCAAAGTGTAATTTAACCCATGTAAAATGACCAAAATGCCCTGACTTCTAACTCAACCCAACCCAACCCAACCACTATTTCGTTAGTGAGACATGTGCTATGATCCGACCATCAAACCCGTGGTCGGTCGCGATCAAAATAAAATATTGCTCTCTTTCATTTATTTATTTATTTTTTTACCATATATTACTCTTGGGTCTCCATTTTCTTCTTCTTTTTTCTCTATGAAAGAGTTTTTTTTTATCATATTTGTGTAAATAAGGATCTAGTTAACCCATAAGGGCAAACCCCAGAAAGTGGCTGCAAAACAAACAAAAATTAAAAAATAATTTAAAATTTTGACATAAATAATTAATAATAATAATAATAATAAAAAGAGTAAATTTAGGTTTTGATCACGACCATCCATGCGTTTATCATATTTGCAGCCACATTCTAGGATATGCCCTTGTGAGTAAATAAGACCCATACTTTTGTAAATCTGATAAACAAAAAGACCCTTTTATAGAGAAGAAATAGAAAAAAGGGCAACCAAGAATAATAATCGGTAAAAAAAATAAAAAATAAAAAAATAGTTTTTAAAAAAAAGAATAATCTTTGGTTTTGATGGCTATCGTCCACGCGTTTGATGACTGGATCTTAACACGTGTCTTTCTAACCCAACGAAATAGAGGTTGGGTTGAGTTAAGTCAAGGTATTTGGGTAATTTTAC
>MVGT01001101.1:111531-125779 GCA_002174775.1 Macleaya cordata
CCTCTAATAAGAGTCTTAAGTAGAGGTCATATATATCTTAATATTTTCAATGATACGTACACACAGTCTAATTAATGATAGAATTTGAGAGGGCATACATAAGATTCAAGTATTGGTGAATCTTGTAAATCTAAAATCTTCCTTTGAGAAAGCTCTTGCAGATCTTCACCCATGACCTTCTATCAGGTTCAGCTACCTCCAATCTCCATTTTGCATCTTCAGCAAATCCACTCTGTAGACATTATCAAGTCAAGGTTTCAGGTAAATGAACAAATTAATTTCTTTTATACATGAACTTTGCTTGAGGTATAAAGATCTAAAGTCAGAAATCAGGTATGAGTTACCTCAATGAAGTTGGTGTTGAGAAGGCGATCAATGAGATTAAGAACTATGTCTTTGGTGTATTCAGGATGGCCTTGAATCCCTAGTATATGCTCTCCAATCCCAAACATCTCCACACTTGTCTTCTCTGAGAAAGCAATCACTACAGCCCCATCAGGAACCTCCCATACCTGTCCGGCCAATTGAAATTCGATCATGAGAGAGAGAGACTTTAATTTAGAGAGAGAAAGAGAATTTAGAGAGAGAAAAAAACTATATAGCATTTAGCAAAGTATATATATACCTCATCTTGATGACACTCAATTATGGAAAGACAAGTAGGGATCTCATCCATACAATTACTCAGGAAGCTGAAGGAGGATTTTAAGTTCTTGGCCAACCTCACTTTCCTCAACCCAATATCCCAACCACTATAAGCTTTCCCTATCTTGCCACCCAATGCTCTACACAAAACCTAAACAAAAACCCAAAACAAAAATATTATTACCATGCATTTTCTTAATTAATTATACCTAATATTAGGAACCAAAATTTTAATCAAACAACCAATCAAGGTTGTGGGTTTTGTTCACCCATGTCAATAGTGGGTAAACAAAATTAACTATGTATTGTAGTATGTACAGCTAGTAGTGTATTTAAACATACCTGGTGACCAAAACAAATCCCTAGCACTTTCTTCTCCATGGCGTCCAAAGTTTGTAACAAAAAACAGAGTTTTAATATCCATAACTCATTTCCATAAGCATCATAAGGACTTCCACTAATTACAAAACCACTGTATTTATGAAGATCTTCCATCTCTGGAAACTCTCCTTCAACAACCCTAAATAAATCCCACTTCTCTCCTTCATCATCATCTCCAAAAGCATTAACAAATACATTTAAATACCCACCATACATTTTCATCACATAATCAGAATCTTTAGCAGCCAAAAGTAATGCATATCTCTTCATATCTATCTGATGATCAATCTTCATAACAAACGTACACAAATTTTCAACTGGCTTTTTTTTTTTTTTTGAAACACAAATATGAAATTACAAGAATTGAAAGAGGAGTGTAAGTTTGATCGGAGTAAATTGGATTAGAATGGAAACTTGCTTTGTTCAATCAAATATTTATAATGAGAGAATATTATACTAGGGTCCACGCAATACATGTTTTAGCTAGTTTCTATTTTTTCCATTTTAATATTTTTGGGATTCTATTTTTTATTTTGTTTTTAAAAAGGGAAATTTTCTATTCTTTAATTGATTCATTTCTACTATAGTGTTGTCAGATACTCAACATGTTGTAGTTGTGTTGATGGGAACCTGATTACTTGATACCTATTTAGAAAATGAAACCCTAAAAGAAACTATTTTGATTCTAAATTTATGTATTTGGTACTGAAAAACGGAATAGTTCGGAATCCTTGGACACTTCAAATTGTACAGTTGACACAATTAACATTTTAATCACAACTTTTTTACCCAAACTACCCAACCTTTTACTTATTTTTCTTTCTCCTTTAACAATTTTTCTACCCAAATTACCTAACCTTACTAATTAGCCGGTCCCACTCTACTTCAGTATCATCTAATGGTGTAACAACATTGTTTTGATATTATGATCATCTATTTTATTTTACATAAAAAATTTACCAACCATGGTTGATTTTGTTGAACAATTTATTTTATTGTTAATTTTTTATAATGTTAAAAATTATAATTAATTTGAGGATGAACTACATGATCTGATGGATGACGATGATAATGACTCCAACTACTGTTCTTAAATTACTTGGTCAATCCTAATGCCTCTCCATGAATCTTACAATAAAATAAAATAAACCCAACTATTGTATTTAATTAGTTAGTCGGTTCCATATGAGACATGCTTCAATACCATCTAACGGTCAGAAATGTACAATTACGTGAGACCACTTGATCATCTATATCTATTGACATCAATTAATTGCATGATTAATATCTTATCATCCAAGGTTTAATTTTTCTGATGATGGCAATATAGTCCATAGATTATATATAAAAAAAATCACATCGTTCTAGATTTTTTAACTACATTAAAGGTTATTAAAATTTTAAGCATCCTGTTCTACATGGTGAGAAGAAAGTCACCTGAAATCAACCTGTTCTAAAATTTCTAACTTCAAATCTTCTAAACGGTAGTTTATATGTAATAAAAAACTAAAGAAAAGTTAAAAATTTATTAAAATAATAATAAAAAATATAAAAACGATGATCAGATGGTCGTTTGTACCATCTGATCATCGTTTTGTCCCACGTGGCCCTCAAAATCCAAGCCCAACTAAAAATCCCACTATTATTCCTCCATCCAAGAATCCATGGATCAATAAGTTTTTGAATTGGATTCTTGGATTCCCACTATCCTTGCCCTAATAGAACATTCGAAATACAAGAGGGTGGTGTTGATTGAAAAGCACTTAATATCAATATTAATTAGTAATACAATAATTTAAGAGAGGAAAAAATGCAACACACCTTATTGTGATATTGTTGGAACCTCATCAAAAGTTTATAAAAAACCAATGATCTATCAAAATGCTTAAAATTTGTCAATTTTTCATAGACTAATTTGAGGGTATTAGATATTTTAAAATGGGTTGATTCTTGAATATGGTGGTAATCTACATGGTGAGGACTGAGGAGAACATCCTCACCGAAATCTGCCCTTGAATCATCTGCGTATGAGTTCCATAGAAAATGTGTTGCAATAGTGTCGCAATAAAGTATGTTGCAATATTCCTCCTCTTAATTATGGGGTGCTAAATTTTAACAAAAGATCTTGACCCTTGATTTCAATATAAAAATTGAAATGGTAGGTTCTTAAATCATTCGATAAATGGTCTTGATCATGTTCTTAGTCAAACCTCGTCAGTGGATTTGAAGTTGAATGATTGAAATCAAAATAGTGTGGCCTTTCATGTTCACATTACAAAAATTCATTAGTATCATAATTAATGTTATGTAATTTTAATTTTCTTGTTGCACATGGGCCTTTGCCTTAGCAGTTGTGCATCCCTCATGTGTCCTGGGAGGACTTGGGATTAAAACTTTTTGAGTGTGTGATTTACCATTAAGTATCTCCCATGTAATTCTATCTACGTAGGTACTCTTTCATAGCCCGTTGGTGAGTTGAAGGGCACTACAATATATAAGAGGCCAGTTTGCTCATTAGTTCTAAACCAATCCTTAGTTTCATTTAATGTCTCTGTCTTTGAATCTAATTTTTTGTATTCTTAAAAATTAGTCTAGTTTGTTTTCTGGGTTCTTAAGTGTCGTTTTTTATTTTCCCTCAAAACATCTGCCTGGTTGGACCCAACTGTAGTATTCAGATCTTTTATATTCATAGTGGAGTTTGAAACCTCGATAACAGCCGTGGACAAAACCAAACATGATGTGCGACCATCGTAGTCGTTGATTTGTCTTCTGTATTTGCTTTTGAGTAGTGTTTGTTGTTAGGGGTTTTGGCTTGATGTTCCCCCCTTTTTGTTCTCCTCCTTTTGGTTGAATAAAATTTCCTCGTCGTTTTTGGGAAACAAAATTGGTTGGATACTTAAACAATAAGTTTTCTGTATATAGGTAGATTCTTAACCAAAAAAATGTGGCACAATTATTATTATAATTTTTTTTATCCCATATTAGAGCAAATTGGACTAAATATGGGTATAATTGTGACACATTTAGTTGGTACCATTGTGCGACTAATAAAATACCAAAAAAAAGTCCATTTATGGCTCGTGCATGTGTTTTGAAATACCTGATTCCTAATTAGAATTGGAATTAGAACCGACTAACTTTGCTCAAGATCTACTAATTAAATCTAGAACCGTTGCCTTTTATCAATTTCAGTTACACAAAATTGGGCAGGAAGTAGACCAGGCAACAAGTCGGATTAGGGTCGACACTAAGCGGGTTAGTGGATTAACATGTCAAGATTATCAAACTCTAACCCTGACTAATTTATGAAACGGGTCAACTTTCCAACCCTAACCATATCCATTTAAGTATATTCCTACATAAAACAGTTAAACGGGTAGGGTTGACCCTAACCCTAACAGGGCTGAAGGGGTAATGGGTCAGAAAATCCCAACCCTAACCCTATCTATTAGCTGGCAGGTATAGTTAGGGTAGAGTCTGATAGGTCGGGTTAGGGTAGGGTTGGTGGATCGCGGGTCATTTTACCAGCTCTAGCAGGAAGCCCGACGCTCCAACCCCTTTCTTTTACGTTTCAGTATATATATGACAAGCTCGGATCTAAATATGAACATGATCCCTCCTTTTGTCTATTTTTACATGCCATTGTTGTTTTTCAGAATTTTTATTTTCAGGACACCTGCGCACTTTTAATTCTTTCTAAATACCGCAATTATCCTTGTTTAAATGAGAATCAGTTGACGTGGTGGAGAGATAAATAATTATTTTTTAAAATTTAAAATTTCATAACTTTTAATCTATACAAATAAGAATTTGACAAAAGTTATAATTTTAAAAAATATTTTCAAGATCTTCAAAACAATATCAAATAACAACCTTCGTAACTCGACTATGCAATCCTAAATCAGACAACAATACCGTTGAATTCGTGAATGGACTATAACTTTTGTTCATGTTTCTTGTTAGGCCCCAAGTTGTCCAACTCTATTGTTTTAGTCCCTAAATTCATTATTTTTTCACCCCATCCCTACAATGACCAAACAATTAAATGGGACCCACAATATTTTTATTTTACTAAATAAAATTCATTATCACGTTAAAACAAATTAAAAAGTTGAGTTTTCTTTCTGCCACCAGTCCTAACAATGATTATCAAGGGTCTTTTTGGTCTTTTTGCTGTGGAATTCTTGCACTTGTATTTGGGATGAAGGGCAGTAGGGACATAACGTACAAGAAAAAAAAAGGTTGTCATGTTCGTATTTTTTTTCCTATACAGGATTATATGGTTGTTTTTTTCGTTTTGGTTAGAAGCTACTATCAGAATCAGAACTCATCCATTGACACCCCTACTAAAACATAAACGTTGCTATTGGGACGTAAAAGAAACTATGTTCCGTGGGACGTAAATTTGGTGTAGTCCATTTGGATACGATCCAAGAGCTGATATTTAGTGAGGATGTTATATCACATTATAGATCATGCTCACAAAAAATTAACCCATTCTAAAACTTCTAATTAATCTTATTAAAATTAATTAAAAGTTGATGGAAAATCAATAGTAAGGAATGGAAGGTGAGGAATCAGCCTTTGGATCGTATTCAAGTGGACCCTATAATGTTTTTGTCCACGAAAGTAATTTTTTTCGTGTCCCAATAGCATTGTTCAATAAAATAGTATACTTTCTTCTTATAATCTCATGTCACTTAGGCATTTGGCAACTAGAATCATAAGTATTTCTGAGAAGTTAAAAATAAGGAGAAGCTTGTATGATAAATTATTCAAGTGGGTGTACAAATTCATCATCCAGTGGTCATGTGTTATACAGCCAACCTAACACGTTGTTGTGAAAAATAATATCTGAAAATTTAAAAACTAGAAAAATAATTAATGGTGGGAAAACATAAATTCTGATGAGATGAGATGATATATGTATGATTGTTTCCCAATAGCCAGTTGATTTACTTATTTAATTTCTTTGAATCGGGGGATCAGATATTGGTCCCAGTAGGATCAGATATAAACCAAATTGGTCGGACAAATTTATCGCATCTATTTACCTTTTAAGTGACCTAAAGTTTCCATTTGTAAGGGAGAAATCTTTCAGTGTAAGCTCCAAAGGATAACGAACGAAAAGCCTTCAAAACCCACCCAAACAGTAAGTTTTGGTCGTTTATGCCTGGGTTTTCTTGCTCCGACAGTTTTAAAAAGGAGAAAGTAGAAAAAATGAATAATTTGTTGGAGAAAGCATGTCGGTCTTTCAAGAGTCAAGACCATCAATTAATTCTTTTGCAAGTATTACAATTTAGAATATATATCGTACCTATTTTAAATATAATATCAAATGCGTACATGGCCCAGTGGTTGTGCATCATTCCTATAACTTGATAGGTATTGGGTTTAAGTCTTCTTGGTTATGGTTGCCATTAAGTTTGACTCATATAATATGCTGAAGCTAGCACTCTCTTCGTTTCTGGTGACGACCTTCGTATGGTCGTAGATGTTGGTGGTTTCTCATCGTTCGTGGGGGCGACTCCTTTATGTAATGTTGGAGGTATTTCTGCGCTTTTCACACACCTATTGCTAGGAGTAACGGTGTATCTTCACCTTGTCATTGTAATTTGGACAATAGCCCCACATACCAATAACAATAATAATAATAATATCAAAAGTAGAAGAAGGTTTTACATGATAAAGTGGTTTGATTAAATTGGGGACTGACCCTAGTAATTGTAGAGTCAATGTTATCATTCTAAACAGGGTATTGGTTGATCATCGACTTACTTATTCTTTTTCTATACAAAAGCAAATGGGAAACATTTTTCTATTTTTCTCATTTTCTCAACTTATTAATAAGAGTCTGAAGTAGAGGTCATAGATATCTTAATATTTTCAATGATACATACACACAGTCTAATTAATGATAGAATTTGATAGGGCATGCATAAGATTCAAGTATTGGTGAATCTTAATTGTAAATCTAATATCTTCCTTTGAGAAAGCTCTTGCAGATCTTCACCCATGACTTTCTATCAGGTTCAGCTACCTCCAATCTCCATTTTGCATCTTCAGCAAATCCACTCTGTAGACATTATCAAGTCAAGGTTTCAGGTAAATGAACAAATTAATTTTTTTTTTATATGAACTTTGCTTGAGGTATAAAGATCTAAAGTCAGAAATCAGGTATGAGTTACCTCAATGAAGTTGGTGTTGAGAAGGCGATCAATGAGATTAAGAACTATGTCTTTGGTGTATTCAGGATGGCCTTGAATCCCTAGTATATGCTCTCCAATCCCAAACATCTCCACACTTGTCTTCTCTGAGAAAGCAATCACTTCAGCCCCATCAGGAACCTCCCATACCTGTCAGGCCAAATTGAAACTCAATCATGAGAGAGAGAGAGAGACTTTAATTCAGAGAGAGAAAGAGAATTATATTTAGAGAGAGATAAACTATATGGCATTTAGCAAAGTATATATATACCTCATCTTGATGACACTCAATTATGGAAAGACAAGGAGGGATGTCATCCATACAATTACTGAGGAAGCTGAAGGAGGATGTCAAGTCCCTGGCCAATCTCACTTTCCTCAACCCAATATCCCAACCGCTGTAAGCTTTCCCTATCTTGCCACCCAATGCTCTACATAAAACCTAAACAAAAGCCCAAAACAAAACTATTATTAATTATACCTAATATTAGGAACCAAAATTTTAATCAAACAACCAATCAAGGTTGTGGGTTTTGTTCACCCATGTCAACAGTGGGTAAACAAAATTAACTATGTATTGTAGTATGTACAGCTAGTAGTGTATTTAAACATACCTGGTGACCAAAACAAATCCCTAGCACTTTCTTCTCCATGGCGTCCAAAGTTTGTAACAAAAAACAGAGTTTTAAGATCCAAAACTCATTTCCATAAGCATCATAAGGACTTCCACTAATTACAAAACCACTGTATTCATGAAGATCTTCCATCTCTGGAAACTCTCCTTCAACAACCCTAAATAAATCCCACTTCTCTCCTTCATCATCATCATCATCATCTCCAAAAGCATTAACAAATACATTGAAATACCCACCATACAATTTCATCACATAATCAGAATCTTTAGCAGCCAAAAGTAATGCATATCTCTTCATATCTATCTGATGATCAATCTTCATAACAAACGTACACAGATTTTGAATGGGCTTTTTTTTTGAAACACAAGAATTGAAAGAGGACTGTAAGTTTGATCGGAGTAAATTGGATTGGAATGTAAACTTCTTTGTCCAATCAAATATTTATAAACTTTACTATGCAATCCATGTTTTAGATAGTTTCTATTTTTTACCCCATTCGAAAAAAAAAAGCTAGTTTCTATTTTTCCATTGTAATATTTTGGGGGATTCGATCTATTTTTCATTTTGTTTTTAAAAAAAGAGAAATTTCTATTTTTTAATAGAATCATTTCTACTAAAGTGTTGTTAGATACCCAACATGTAGTAGTGGTGGTTACGGTAACCGATTACTTGATGCCAGTTTGGAAAATGAAACCTTAAAAGAAATTATTTTGGTTTTAAATTTATGTATCAGAAGATGAGTCATACACCGTTTATTTTTTGTACACCGAGGCAGTTAGCGCGAGTAAAAAGACGGAAAACCCCTTCTACTAATTTTACTTTTGACATGTGGCGGAGAGAGAAATTTTTTATTTTCTAACGTTAAAATGGCTATACTTCAAAATTATAAATCGGATTTGAGCAAAAGTTATATATCTGTAAAGCATTTTTCAAGATCTTTCAAACAAGATCAGTCATGGATACTAAATTCGAGAAAAAAAAATGAAGAACCCAAACACGAAGCGAATGCAAACCCAGATCTGCATACAATTTAGTATGCGAATTATAATCTGCATACAATAGTTAAGGTTGCACATATGAGTTTCTACATTTCAATTTACTTACAATGAACTTCAATACTTTACCGAACATCAAAATAAGCAAATGTATAATGTATATAAGCTAAAAAATAGTTGCAGAAACTTAGAATTTCAAAAAATAAAATATGCAAATTACAACATGCATACTGACTAGGTTTCTAATTATGCATTTCAAGTTCAATAATACATCATTGAACATCAAAACATGGAAATGTATAATGCATATAGGCTAAAAAAAAGTGCTAAAACTTAAAATTTTAAAAAATATGCCATGCAAATTACAACTTGCGTACTTACTAGGTTTTTAACTATGCATTTTAGGTTTAACAATACATCAATGGACATCAAAATAAGCAAATTTGATATGCATATAGGCCTACAAAAGTGTAAATGCTCAAATTTGAGAGAAATAAACTATGCAAATTACAACTTGCATCTCACCAGGGTATGCAATGTGAGTTTGCACAGTCAGATTATAATTTTTTTGATTTAAATTTAGTATTGTTGNAGTTTCAGGGTGTGAGTGGCAGAGGCGGCACATTGGGTCTATCCCCGGTATATGTTTAGCAATGTTCGCTTTTAATGCAAGAGCATTATGGAGGAGTCGCCAAAGGAAAATATGGACTCTAGGAGACATACCTTTGAGCATCCAGAATTTCTTCCAGTTGAAGTTTATGTGCATTTGGTTTGAATTTGATGGCTCTGCATCCATTAGGCATTTGTAGACAGATTTAGGAGTGAACTCACCTGATTTTGTTTTGATCCACAGTAGTTTATCAGGTGAGGATTCAGCTGAAAGGCGAATCTTAAGGATGGCAGCAACTTCGTGGGGCTGGAAATTGTTTTGCAGGCTTTCCAAATTCCAAGATCTTGTGGAGGGGCAGATCAGTTCACTAACAAGAGTGATAGATGTTGTAGAGTTTGGACCATTGATTTTGAATCCTGGGAGGGACGGTATCCAGGGGTCATGCCAAATGTTTACAGAACATCCATCCCCAATAAACCAGCAAACATATGGAGCTATGATATCACGACCAATCAGAATTCTAGCCCAAACTGGGGAGCCGTTTGTGACTTTCTTAGCAGACCAGAACTTGTTGATATTAAGGTATTTGGCAGTAAGCAGTTGAACCCAGCAAGAATTTGGAGAAGTGAGTAATCTCCAAGCCATTTTTGCAAGAAGTGTGTCATTGACAATAGCTGGATCTCGGAATCCCAATCCGCCAAGATCTTTTGGCTTGCAAAATTTTGACCATGCCAAAAAGCTCATTTTATGATCTTTCTCATTCTTGTTCCACCAGAAGTCCCGCTGGAAGCCCAATAATTTATGCGTAACAGCCTTTGGTAATTTGAAGCAGGACATAAAATATACAGACATTGAGCCAAGAGTTGATTGGATCATAGTTCTTCGTCCTGCATGAGAAAGTTGAGAGCTTTTCCAACCATGAAGTCGTGATCTGTATTTCTCAATGAGTTCATCATAGCTAGCAATCCTTGATTTGGGCTTTAGAAGGTGGTGTCCCAAATAAACATCCTCTGATGACATAGTTTGCACTCTTAATATTGAAAGGATGGAGTTGCAGGTGTTGTAGTCAGCTTTTGGACTAAAGTAAATGGAGGATTTGCCGAAGTTGATTAGCTGACCCGACCATGCAGAGTATGTCTCAAGTATTTCCTTTAATGTAAAGGCTGCATCAATGTCCACATAGCCAAAAAGAATTAAGTCATCTGCAAACATGAGGTGGGTTAGAGGTTGAGCTGACCGATTAATTCGTACACCATGGTAGAGGTCATACCTCTCATAATAATAAATGATCCTGGACAGTACTTGAGAGCAAAGAATGAATAAGTAAGGTGAGAGTGGGCATCCCTGTCATAAACCTCTACTTGAAGTAAATTGACCTTGTGAGCAACCATTGACTAAGACTGAAAATGAGGGAGAGGAAACACATAGCATAATGAGGTCATGAGTGTTGCCAATAAATCCAAAACCCTTTAGGACATTGCTAAGGAAGTTCCATTCAATTCTGTCGTATGCCTTTGACATATCTAGTTTCAAGGCAAAGGTACCTTTCGAGGTAGAGAAGGATTTCATGCTATGAATTACCTCGTGAGCTATCACCAAATTGTCAGAAATTTGACGTCCAGGGACGAATGCATTTTGGAATTGTGAAATTAATGGGGTGAGGAGGGGCCTCATCCGGTTCGTGAGAATTTTTGACACAATTTTGTATGATACATTGCACAGAGAGATAGGTCGAAAATCCGCAGGAACCGAAGGTGAATGTACTTTAGGAATCAAAGCCAAAAGGGTATCATTAAAGTTTTCAGGAAAGCTCAAAGAAGCAAAACTATTTTGGATTAAAGAGATCATACCAGAACCGACCATCTCCCAGCATCTCTGGTAAAACAGTGCTGGGTACCCATCAGGCCCAGGAGCCTTCAGAGGCCCCATAGACTGAATTACTGCGAAGATCTCCTCGCCATCAGGGACTTGATGAATTGATTGATTCTCTACCTCATTAAGGGGATTGTTTGTGAATTGAAAGGTTAGGGTAATAGGTTGGTTCTGATTGGTACTGAAGAGGGTTTGGAAATGGTTAATGAGGCAAGATGAAATTTTAGTATACTCATCGGGCAGTTTAATGGCTCTAATGTAATTGCGACGCCGACGATTAGTAGCCGAGGTATGGAAAAAACTTGTGTTACGATCATGATCCTTAATCCATTGAGAGTGGTAATGTTGCTGCCAAAAAGTTGCTTCCATGTCGATTAACTCGTTGAATTTGTCCGAGAGAATTGAAATCTGAGATAGAATGGTGTCGGTGGGAATTCGACATTGGAGATAAAACAATTCATCTTTAGTGCGTTTGATTCTTTCACTAATATTGCCAAGATTCTTTTTGCTCCAAGATTTCAACTTTTTTAGAGTACCATTCAATTGCCGGATAGTATTCTGGCTTGGTTGAAATTCCACCCAAAATTGGTTGAGGGCATCCTTGAACATATCACTTTGTAACCAAAAAGCCTCAAAGCGGAGGGGTGCTTTTCGACGACGTTGAGTAACATCCATGTTCAGTAAAATAGGGCAGTGGTCTGAGTTTATATATGGCAGGTGAGTGACAGAGGAATTTGGGAATGATGTTATCCAAGATGTTGTAGCATATGCCTTATCAAGCCGTTCACAAATGTTGAATCGCGTGCTGCGTTTGTTGGTCCAGGTGTAAGCTGGTCCATTATACCCCAGATCAATCAAGCCACAACAATCTAGCACTCTGTTAAAATCTTCAGCAGCCTTTCGGTCAAAGCCAGATCCACCAATTTTTTCAGAAGGGGATGAAATAGCATTGAAGTCCCCAATACAGACCCAAGGAACAGTAGAAGATTTCGAAAATGAATTTAGGAATTGCTATAACAGGTGTCTACGATTCCTATAGGGAGAGCCGTACACACACACAAGACACCAATCAGGTTTGTCATTTGCTTTAGAGACAAGAAGGACAATATGATTAGATGATGAGGAGATAACTTTAGCAGAGGCAGAGTCATCCCAGCAAAGCCATAGGCCTCCGGAACTACCAGAAGAAGGGATACAGAAGTGATGAGAAAAACCTAGATTAGAAATTACAGAAGATGATTTACCTAATGAAGATTTGGTTTCAGAAATGAAGAGAAAATTCGGCCTAGTAGATTTTAGGAATGAGCGCAAGGTACGAATTGTCGGGTCATTCCCTGCACCCCGACAATTCCATGATAAAACTAACATTGGTCTTGCGGCTCTTGGGGTTCAGCCGCCACGACCCATGAAGTAATTTATGAGACAGTCATAACAATTCGTTTCGGAGATGGATCTAAGAAAGGAACAGAAGAAGAGGGGCGTTTAATCAGGGATTGAGGGGAGATGTGATGGTTGGAGTTGGAGGTCAATGGTATTAAGGAAACAGACGACCTAGGAAGTTTCTTCCAACGTCTTCTAGAGTCAGACTTATTTTGTATGGTGAGAGATTTAGAGGTTTTACTAGTGATAGAGGTTTCACAGATTAGGTTGGAATTGATGTGGAGAGGTTCAAAAGGAGTAGGAGTCATAACAGAAGGGAGCTTATTAATGGAATGCATGGGGAGATTAATTTCTGTCATGTTATCATCCTCATTCCTGGAAGGTGAGTCATGCATTGGTGACGTTGGATTCAACAACAAATTTGCGTCAAGGTTACCTGTTGAATTTTGAACGTGATTATTCTGGGGCAAGGACGAGTCGTTATCAACAGATGATGCATCAATTGAAGCAAGATCAACAGCCCCAAGGTGTTTGTTCAACAGATCTGGTGAGTGCTGAAGTGTTGGCTCTGGATCAGTTTCGGTAGGCCCATCTATGGTGTCTGGAGTGACACTCCTTTGGATCAGGTGAGTTGCAACAGAGTTAGGCGGGTCTTTCTGGTTCTCTGGTCGTTTACCTTTGTGAAGAACAGCTTTGATAGAGTCATCATAGCGTGGCTTCAATAGTTCACGATAGCGTTCTTGTTCAGCTATAGACCAAGAAGAAGAGAATTTACCAGAAAATTCCAGGTGTTCTGGACAGCGTTTCAGAGTATGCCCTAGGCATCCACAAAAATGGCAGAATCTGGGAAGTCGCTCATACTTGAGATCAATACGGCAGCCAGAGGAGTTTTCTATGTCTGCAATGATGGAGTGTTTTAGAGATTTCCCAATATCCACAAGTACCTTCACTCGGGCAAATCGACTCCACTTTTTGACATCCGTGTCAGGGATGGGACGGGCAATTCCTATGTTGTTAGCCAAGCGAGTAATAGCTAATTTAGATAGGTAGTTTAGTGGTAATCCATGAAATTGGATCCATAGATCTACACGAGAAAAAGTATAAGTTGCTGGAGGTTTATTTGGTTCGCATCTTTCAATGGCTAAAATATCCTCACCAATGCTCCATGGAGTGTGTTGAAGTACCCATGATAGGTCCTTTTTGTCATCAAATCTTACCATAAATGAACCTTCGTGGAAATCTGAAACATAGATCTCACTTTTAGGGTCCCAAAGTTTAATTAAAACCTCACAGAGAGTCCCGGGTACAAAGGAACGAGATGTGTACGGTTTGGCAAGAAGACAATAATCCAGATCAGAGGGGTTTGTATTCTCCCGGGATGAGAGCGATACAGCTGGGGGTGACGACTTGGTGAAGAGGTTGGTCATCTGAGATATGAGGTCGTCAAAGGAAGGATCCATAGGAAACAAAAGGGTGTTGGTATGGTGTGTGGTATCAGATCTGGGTTTGATTTTAAGGGGAGGA
>MVGT01001101.1:129759-150675 GCA_002174775.1 Macleaya cordata
TTAGGCTAATGCCCTACTCCTATATTTATAGCCTCCAATAGGTATCCCAATCCTAGAAGGAAAAGGGAATCTTAACTAAATATGAAAAGGAAACCCACCTAAAATAGAAGTTCCCTCAAATATAACAGAAAGAAAGTTTCTAAAACCCACCTAAAATAGAAGTTCCCTTAAATACAAGAGAAAGGAAGTTTCTAAAACTTTAATTGATTTTTCCAAAACTTCACATATGTATTTGGTTTAAAAATGATGACTTAGGTGCAATTTTCTAAAACTAAGTATTTTTAAAATACTTTTCACTATTTGTGAAATAAATAATTATTTGCTCACCTTGTGCTAATTAATTTCAGCAAAATGAATTTTTACCTCATAGAATTCTCTAGTTTATAAAAGTTAAATTTCTCTGTGCTTCTGACACGCTCACTGCGTGTATCTATACTATAATGTAACCGGGGCAATAGTCCCCTTCCAAAAAAAAATATATATTGTATTCGCCTAGTACTAGATTTAATTCTAGATTATGACATGGAGTTTACTTCAACATGCGTTTTGGTCACCGATAAAGAAGAGGAAGAATATAACATCTTTAAGACTGGCATTAATTTGGAATCAAATTAAGTTTGCCCTTTAACATAACTACATAAGTCCAATTTGGTTCTTTATTTCTTTTCTCGTTTGCATCAAAATCACATTTGATTCTTAAAATGCCTTTTTATTCCAACAAAATGATACTGCTTTTGCAAATGTTCATGGAATATTTGCTTTAAAAACTTTTTCAAAGTGGGAATTCCATATATAGCAGCAATTAATTTTTTTGCTGGGTTCACATTGAATCGTCACACACAAAGAACACGGTTTCTTTACCCCAAAGGGGTGTTTATGTAGAAGACGTTTGATAACCAGAAGCAGAAGTGTTTTCATTTCCAGTTTTTGTAGATGTAGAAGTACTTCTGAAAAGTCAAAGATTATAAGCTTGTATAATAAACTACTGACTTAAGTCGATAAGTCAATAAATTAATATGGCAATTTAACAAGATCAAAAGCCAAAATTAAAAAGATTGAACTATTATTTTTGTTGTTGGTATAATAATAATAATAATAATAATAATAATAATAGATCCCATCAATCAAATGGTAAATAGGGTCTTCTTAAATCTCATTAGATGTGGGTCTACAAATTTGTTCGCCCCGGATTAAGAGTGGGTGCACAAAATTGGGTTATAAACTTATAATGGATTGGGCTAGGACGGGATCATGGTAGATCCAGAATCAATCCAATGAGCACAATTACATTTGTAGCGTGGACATAAATATCCATGTACATTACATTTGTATTACTATTACTGGAAAGTGTTCATGTTGGATCGGGGAATAGAGATTGATCTCCAATACTAGTCCACTACCTAATTGGATCAGATTCTTATCGGAACCTAGAAATTATGGTCCAAATATCCACTAGCTTGGAGAATAATAAAGAAGTCACTTAGTACAACTGTCTCCTCGGTTGGTCGACATCCTCCCATAATTTGAGTTTTGGGTTCAAAACTTTTTAACTTGTAGTATTGCCATTAAGTTTAGTCTATGTACTGTAATATATATGAGGGGGGTTATATAGCCTCTCTTATATAGCCTAATAAAAACTTCCCATTTCGTGGGGCTTGTAAGCAATGCATCCAGGAGTTAATTTTTAGAGATGATGTTCTCGTCACTCTATAGATCATCATATTAAAAAAATCAGCTTGTTCTAAAACTTCTAATTCTCTTAAATTAACCCTTACAAATTTTTATGTTTTAAAACTATTTTTTAGATTGTTGATTTACAATAAACTTATTATAAAGTTAGAAGTTTTAGAGCGATATATATATATCTCCATGGTGATGACACTATCCTCACTAAAAATCAGCTCTTCGATCATTCCCATGTGGGTCGCACATACATCGTAGTTCTTGGGGGAGTTAGTTCGGAGGTCAGAAAGAGAGTCTGTCCACAAAGCATTACTCTTATTTTTTTAGTCATGTGAATTTGACCTTGTATTGTGCAGGATCTTCAAGCGTAGAAATTTAAAATAAACTTATCTAGATTATATATGGAGTAAGACCTTCATCTCAAATTCAGTTTAATTTTTTGAGACTCAATCAGTAGGTAAAAGTATTCAAACAAGTCACGTTACATCTAGGTCTGAAAAAACAAACGTACTAGGTAAGATGTACATCATGATCATTTATTTCAATGTAATTTCCTTCTTCATATATAATGACACGTAAGCTTTAGTACATCCTCTAATAAGAGTCTGAAGTAGAGGTCATATATATTGAACAAAGCAAATTCCCATTTCAATGATACATACACACAGTCTAATGATAGAACTTGAGAGGGCATGCATAAGATTTAAGTATTGGTGAATCTTGTAAATCTAATATCTTCCTTTGAGAAAGCTCTTGCAGATCTTCACCCATGACTTTCTATCAGGTTCAGCTACCTCCAATCTCCATTTTGCATCTTCAGCAAACCCACTCTGTAGACATTATAAAGTCAAGGTTTCAGGTAAATAAACAAACTAATTTCTTTTCTACATAAACTTTGCTTGAGGTAGAAAGATCTAAAGTCAGAAATCAGGTATGAGTTACCTCAATGAAGTTGGTGTTGAGAAGGCGATTAATGAGATTAAAAACTATGTCTTTGGTGTATTCAGGATGGCCTTGAATCCCTAGTATATGCTCTCCAATCCCAAACATCTCCACGCTTGTCTTATCTGAGAAAGCAATCACTTTAGCCCCATCAGGAACCTCCCATACCTGTCAGGCCAATTGAAATTCATTAGTGAGAGAGACTTTAATTTAGAGAGAGAAATAGAATTTAGAGAGAGAAAAATAATATTGCATTTAGCAAAATATATATATACCTCATCTTGATGACACTCAATTATGGAAAGACAAGGAGGGATGTCATCCATACAATTACTGAGGAAGCTGAAGGAGGATGTCAAGTCCCTGGCCAATCTCACTTTCCTCAACCCAATATCCCAACCGCTGTAAGCTTTCCCTATCTTGCCACCCAATGCTCTACATAAAACCTAAACAAAAGCCCAAAACAAAAATATTATTAATTATACCTAATATTAGGAACCAAAATTTTAATCAAACAACCAATCAAGGTTGTGGGTTTTGTTCACCCATGTCAACAGTGGGTAAACAAAATTAACTATGTATTGTAGTATGTACAGCTAGTAGTGTATTTAAACATACCTGGTGACCAAAACAAATCCCTAGCACTTTCTTCTCCATGGCGTCCAAAGTTTGTAACAAAAAACAGAGTTTTAATATCCAAAACTCATTTCCATAAGCATCATAAGGACTTCCACTAATTACAAAACCACTGTATTTATGAAGATCTTCCATCTCCGGAAACTCTCCTTCAACAACCCTAAATAAATCCCACTTCTCTCCTTTATCATCATCTCCAAAAGCATTAACAAATACATTGAAATACCCACCATACATTTTCATCACATAATCAGAATCTTTAGCAGCCAAAAGTAATGCATATCTCTTCACATCTATCTGATGATCAATCTTCATAATAAACGTAAACAAATTTTCAATGGGTTTTTCTTTTCTTTTTTCGAAACACAAGAGTTGAAAGAGGAGTGTAAGTTTGATTGGAGTGAATTGGATTTGAATGAAAACTTGCTTTGTTCAATCAAATATTTATAGACTTTTACTATGTAAAGACCTAAGGTCCACGCAATACATGTTTTAGCTAGTTTCTATTTTTTTCATTTTAATATTTTTTATTTTGTTTTTAAAAAGGAAAATTTTCTATTCTTTAATTGATTCATTTCTACTATAGTGTTGTCAGATACCCAACATGTAGTAGTGGTGTTGATGGGAATCTGATTACTTATACTTGTTTGGATAATGAAATCCTTAAAGAAACTATTTTGGTTCTGAATTTATGTATCTGGTACTGAAAAACGGAATAGTTCGGAATCCTTGGACACTTCAAATTGTACAGTTGACACAATTAACATTCTAATCACAACTTTTCTACCCAAACTACCCAACTTAATTATAGGATCGAACAACTCGTCGCAGAGAAAAATAAAATTGTGCAGAGGGATCTTGAGGTCGGGGTAGAAAGTGGACACCCAAATATGAATAAGAGATTCCGATCAGCAGAAATTTGGACAGCCATGATCGTCGTTCTGCCGCTGCAGTGGCCATACTTGGTAGATGGTGATGATCGTCGATCTGCCGCGAGATCGAGATAGAGAGTGAGATCTCAGGATTTTTTGTTATAAATGTTTTGGTTTTTATTTGTTATATAAACAGATCATCAAGTATGTATTATGTTGGTTTTGGGGTTTGGTTTTGTTGTATAAACATAACTTATATATCATTACTTATCGGATCGGATATTTATCGAATTTTTTTAGGTCTTATTCGAATTCGAATCCGATATATCGGAAATACAATCTCGGAATTCGAAATCCAAAATTTTGGATAGTATTTGAAATTTCAAATGCGAATTGAAATCGAATTTTGAATTTTGGAATATCCATTTACACCCCTACCTAACCTTACTAATTAGCCGGTCTCACTTTACTTCAGTATCATCTAACGGTGTAACAGCATTGTTGTGGTATTATGATCATCTATTTTATTTTACATAAAAAATTTACCAACTATGGTTGATTTTGTTGAACAATTTATTTTATTGTTAATTTTTTATAGGATTAAAAAATTATATAATAGCGTTTATTTTGAATATGAACTACATGATCATCGTGACTATGGATGATAATGATAACGACTCCAACTACTGTTCTTAAATTACTTGGTCAATCCTAATGCCTCTCCATGAATCTTCAGTTTTCTTCTTTAATTTTTTATTAATTTCTCACAATAAAATAAACCCAACTATTGTATTTAATTAGTTGGTCGGTTCCATATGAGACATGCTTCAATACCATCTAACGGTCAGAAATGTACAATTACGTGAGACCACTTGATCATCTATATCTATTGACATCAATTCATTGCATTATTAATATCTTATCATCTAAGGTTTATTTTTCTGATGATGACAATATAGTACATAGATTATATATACAAAAAATCACATGGTTTTAAAACTTTTAACTATATCAAAGGTTATTGAAATTTTAATCATCCCGTTCTACATGATGAAAAGAACATAGTCACCTGAAATCAACCCATTCTAAACTTTTAACTTCGAATCTTCCAAATGGCCGTTTGTACCATCTCATCATCGTTTTGTCCCACGTGGCTCCCACAATCCAAACCCAACTAAAAACCCCACTATTATCCCTCCATCCAAGAATTCATGGATCTATAGATTTTTGGATTAGATTCTTGGATTCCCACTACCCTTGCCCTAATAGAACATTCAAAATACAAGAGGGTAGTGTTGATTTATTTTTTTGATAGGAAAATAAAATATATAGAACTAAATAGAGGACTGGGCCCTAATAGGAATAGAGTCATAGTTTAAAGTATCGAAAAGAAAGGACGGCACCTCAGTCGATGAACACTCAGCTGTTGAGGCCCTAGCCCTTATGGCAAGGGCATCCGCAACTGAGTTGACTAGGCGAGGAATAAAAATAACAGTAGCAGACTTATAATTACATAAAACCACTTTAACGTCTTCCAAAATGGCTTTACTACGCCATCCTATTGAGAAGGTAGAGTTAGTAGCCGATAAGTAATTAATAATATATACTTTGAGCATCTCCTTCTTGCTAGATATTTTGAAGATGAAGGGAGATACCCCATTTGGCTGCTTCTAGAGCAGCACTAGCTTCAGCCTCCTCAGATGAGAGCGGCGTTGTTGGGATCATCCTCACCCCCTGCACATACCCAAACAATCATGTAGAACCAAACCAATACCTGTCTGATGATTATTAATAACATAAGAAGCATCAAAGTTTATTTTCCAATGATCATGAGGAGGAGGTAACCAATTCAAAGGGATAGGACTCTTAATGGTAACCTTTGTATTTTTTTTCCGCAGTATATAACTTAACATAACTAGTTAAGTTATACAATAATTTAAGAGAGGGAAATTTGCAACATACCTTATTGTGATATTGTTGGAACCTTATCAAAAATTTATCGAAAACCAATGATCTATCAAAATGCTTAAATTTTGTTAATTTTTCATTGGCTAATTTGAGGGTATTATAAGTTTTATAATAGGTTGATTCCCGAATATGGTGGTAATCTACATGATGAGGACTGAGGAGGACATCCTCACTGAAATCTGCCCTTGAATCATCTGTGTATGAGTTCCACAGAAAATGTATTGCAATAGTGTTACAATAAAATATGTTGCAATATTCCTCTTTTTAATTTAATAAGAAGATTGTCAAAAACTCACTTTTATAGCTGTCAAATACCATTTACTATACAAACTTTTATCTTTTATACAAAAACTCATATTTGAAAATTGTATATCTATTTACTCACTTTTTAATATCAAAATATCTAAAAATTCTATTTTAGTGTACTTTTAGTTCCAATTATACCCTTATTTGGTCTTTTATGTCATTACAAAGGTGTATAGGTGGAGGAGAGGGAAACTATGTTATTTTTTTAGTTTTAAACTTTAAATTTTTATATCTCTTAAACTAAAAATCATATTTTGACAAATTTTATATATTTGAAAAGCATTCGTCGAGATCTTCGATATGAGATTAGTCAACAATATTTTTTGATAAAAAAATAAAAATTATTACGAATTTTTTGCAAGTAGTTTTTAATATCCTATTTCGACACAATTTATATATTTGGAAAGAACTAGTCGAGATCTTCACTTTTTATTTTTAAAGCATAAAAATTCAAATTTAGATACAAATTAGTTAAAAACGTTCTAAAACATAGCTTTCTGTTTACGAAATGCAAAACTATTTTTGCATTTTTTTTTTGTCAAAGTAGTAGTATGTTTATTGTGCAAAAAGGTTTTTACACTTTTTTTTGTCAAAAGAAGTATGTTTATTTGTGCAAAATATTTTAATAACAGATTTTGACGAAATTCATATATTTAGAAAGCACTCATCGAGATCTTCACTTCTTCTTTTGCTATTGCCTGATTTTGAAGCATGAAAATTTGAATTTGATCCAATTTAAATAAAAAATTAGTTAAAAATATATTTTTATGCTATATAAAAAAAATTATTTTATAAAAAAGTATTGTTGATCACATGTCGAAGATCTCAATGAATGTTTTCCAAATATATAAAAAAATTTAAAAACTGATTTGTATTTCTAAAGGTATTACATATTTTATGTGAAAAATAAAATATAAAAAAATAGTTAGTTAGAGGGCAGATATGTCTTTACACCTTGTTTTGGAGGTTTTGGCTATTTTGAAATGTTTGTATTGGTTTTGGATCAAAATATTATTAAAAAGTAGTTTTTTGTCATTTCCCCTGTTCATAAGAAAAAGTAGTGAGAATCGAAAGAGAACCTAAGTAGTTTTTCATTAAGGTAAGGATAATGGGATGCTATGTTTTAACAAAAGATCTTGACCCTTGATTTCAATATAAAAATTGGAATGGTAGGTTCTTAAATCATTCCATAAATGGTCTTGATCATGTTCTAAGTCAAACCTCGTCAGTGGATTTGAAGTTGAATGATAGAAATCAAGAGTAGTACTCAGGTTCTTTTATCAAAATCATTTGCTAAAACTTGGTGCCCTAGGCTAGGTTGGCTTTGAGATTTCAGACACCCGAAGCAACTCAAAAATAATTTGGCCTTACATGCTCATATTACAAAAATTCATTAGTATCATAATTAATGTTATGTAATTTAATTTTTTGTAATTTTAAGACCTGTTGCATTCACATGGGCCTTTGTCTTAGCGGTTGTGCATCACTCCCATGTCCGAGGAGGTCTTAGGATTAAAATTTCTTGGTTGTGTGATTTACCACTAAGTATCTCCCATATAAATTCTATGTAGGTATTCTTTTATAGCCCGTTGGTGGCAGTTTTCATATCTCTTAGGTGGCGGTTGTATTGGTGATGGCTTTGATCCTTATCTGATATTGTTGGTCGTTTCATTGTGCTTCTCATTCGCTCAGTTTCGTGTATCTACGTCTTAAAAAATATGTTTTTGGACAATAGTTCCCTTTCTTCAATAATAAAAAAGACATGTTGCATTGAAGGGCACTACAATATTTAAGAGTCCCACTTCCTCATCAGTTCCAAACTAATCCTTAGTTTCATTCAATGTCTCTGTCTTTTAATCTAATTTTTGGTTTTCTTAAACATTAGTTTAGTTTGATTTCTTGGTACTCAAGTGTGGAATCAAAATAGGTTGGATTCTTAAACAATAATTTTTTATGTGTGGGTAGATTCTTAACCTAAAAAATGTGGCATAATTTTTTTTTTTATCCCATATTAGAGCAAATTGGACTAAATGTGGGGACAATTGTAACATATTTAGTTGGTTCAATTGTGCGACTAATAAAATACCAAAAACAGTCCATTTATGGCTCGTGTGTTTTGGAATACCTGATTCTTAATTAGAATTAGAATTAGAACCAACTAACTTTGTTAAAGATCTACCAATTAAATCAAGAACCATTGCCTTTTATCAATTTCAGTTACACAAAATTGGGCAGGAAGTCCGGCGCCCCGACCCTTTTTTTTTACATTTCAGTATATGACAAGCTCGAATCTAAATATGAATAGGATCCTTCCTTTTGTTTATTTTTTACATGCCATTGTTGTTTTTTAGAATTTTTATTTTGCAGGACACCTAGGCACTTTTAATTCTTTCTAAATACCGCAATTATCCTTGTTTAAATGAGAATCTGTTGACATAGTGGAAAGATAAATAATTATTTTTTAAAATTTAAAATGGCACAACTTTTAATTTAGAAATAAGAATTTGACAAAAATTATAATTTTGGAAAACATTTTTCATGATCTTCAAAACAATATCAAATAACAACCTTCGTAACCCGACTTTGCAAACCTAAATCAAACAACAATACCACTGAATTTGTAAATGGGCCATAACGTTTGTCCATGTTTCTTGTTTAGGCCCCAAGTTGTCCAACTGTATAGTTTTAGTCCCTAAATTCACAGTATTTATTTTCCACCTCATCCGTGCTTTATAATGACCAAAATACCCTTCCATCATTTTCAATGTCACATTAGCAGATTAATCAAGTAGGATCCACAAATTAAATGGGACCCACAATATTTTTATTTTACTAAATTAAATTCACTATCACATTAAAACAAATTTAAAAGTTGAGTTTTCTTTCTGCCATCGGTCCTAACAATGATTATCAAGGGGGGTTTTTGGTCTTTTTGCTGTAGAATTCTTATGTTTGTGTGGGATGAAGGGCAGTAGGGACATAGCGTACAAGAAAAAAAAAAGTTGTCATGTTCTTGTTTTTTTCCCATACAGGATTATATGGTTATTTCTTCGTTTTGGTTATAGGCTATCAGAATCAGAACCCATCCATTGACACCCCTAATAAAACAGGAATGTTTCTATTGGGACATAAAATAAATTATGTTCCGTGGGATATAAATTTTGTGTGGCCCCGGATACAATCCAATAATTAATATTTAGTGAGGATGTTATATCACATTTTAGATCATCCTTACAAAAAATTAACCCATTCTAAAACTTCTAACCTTATCAAAATTAATTGGAAGTTGATGGAAAATCAATAGTGAAGAATCAACGGTGAGGATTTTCAGTCAACTTTTGATTAGTTTAGAAATTTTAAAATTGGCTGATTTTGATGAGGATAGTCTGCAGGATGAAGAAAAAAATCCTCACACAAAATCAGCTTGTGGATCGTATCCAAGTGGACCCTATAAAGTTTTAGTCCAACGAAAGTAATTCTTTTCATGTCCCAATAGCATTGTTCAATAAAACAACATACTTTCTTCTTATAATCCTATGTCACTTAGGCATTTGGCAACCAGAATCAGAAGTACTTCTGAGAAGTTAAAAATAATAAGGAGAAGTTTGTATGATAAATTATTTAAGTGGTGTACAAATTCCTCACTGGGTTATGTGTTATACGGTCAACCTAACATGCAGATGTAAAAAATAATTTTTTTAAATTTAAAAACTAGAAAAACAATTAATAGTGGGAAAATAGAAATTCTGATGAGATTAGATGATATATGTATGATTGTTTCCCAATAGCCAGTTGATGTACTTATTTAATTTCTTTGAATCGAGGGATCGGATACCAGTAGGATTAGTTGTAAACTAAATTGGTCGGACAAATTTATCGCATCTGTTCACCCTTTAAGTGACCGAAAGTTTCCATTTGTAAGGGGAAATCTTTCAGTGTAAGCTCTAAAGTATAACGAACGAAAAGCCTTCAAACCCCACCCAAACAGTGACTTTTGGTCATTTATGCTTGAGTTTTCTTGCTCTACGACAACTTTGAAAATGAGAAAGTAGAAAAAATGAATAATTTGGGCGGAGAAAGCATGCAGGTCTTTCAAGAGTCAAGACCATCAATTAATTCTTTTGTAAGTATTACAATTTACAATACATATCGTACCTATTATTACCTATTAGTAATAGTAATAATAATAATAAAAATAATAATAATAATAATAATAATAATAATAATAATAATAATAATAATAATAATAATAACAAAAGTGGAAGAAAGTTTTACATGATAAAGTGGTTTGATCAAATTGGGGGCTGGCATTAGAAGAATCAAGGTTATCATTCTAAACAGGGTATGCCAAAAAACAATTTGGTTGATCATAGACTTATTCTTTTTCTATACAAAAGTAAATGGGAAACATTTTTGTATTTTCTCAATTTATTAATGTTAAAACCAGAAAGTCTTTTCTTTCAAAACTAAGAAAGAAATTTCATGACTTGGGAAACCAACAATTCCTTCCTCAAGTTAAGTAGTGCTAATTAATTTCAACAAAATGATTTGTTACCTCATAATCCTAAAAAATTTGGTACATTCCTTTGAAAAATAAAAAGAAAAAGAAAAAAGCGTGATATCTCCCAATTACCCAAAAAAAAGCCTTTTGGTTTATTAGGTTTAATTCTAGATCTGACTCATGGTAATTGTTCCAAAAATGATACTATTTCGGTAAATGTTCATGGAGTTGCTTTAAAAACTTTTTAGTCATCTAAATCTGACTCATGGTAATTTAACCTTATATTGTGCAGGATTTTCAAGCATAGAAATTTAAAATAATCTTATCTACATTATATATTGTAATACCCCGAAAAATTTAATTCTTCAAGTTCATACTTGATTTCAATAAACAAGTTAATGTCGAAGTTTATTTTGTATGTACCCGAAGTACATACACGTAAATAATACCGTATACATGAATATTATTCGATCTAAGTGACAATAATATTTGAATTATACTCTATAAAGAGTATTTGATAAATAATGCGACACATTAGTGAAAAAATAGCGTATATGTGAATAGTAAAGTATACGTGAATAGTGTCACATGAATAGTGCCATTATCCAATAATGCATAAATTATGTTATATGATATGAATTCGATGAATAGTAACGTATATATGAACAATATTTATGAATAGTGTCACATGAATAGTGACATTGTCCAATAATGCATATATTAAGTTATATGAATAGTACCGTATATATGAACAGTATTTCTGAATAGTATCACATGAATAGTATTTTATACCTACTATATATGAATCAAGTTATACGAATAGAATCTGATGAATAATAATTTGTGAATAGTAACCGTATATATGAATAATGTCCGTATACATGAATAGTGATTGTATACTTGAATAGTGTATATACACGGAATAATACTGTATATATGAACACTATAGTATCAGTTTATACTACGTGAATTAGATTTGAAAATAAAACAAAATAAATAACTTCATAAGTGAATAGTAAAGTATAAATGAATAGTAACGTATACTTTAATAGTATCGTATACGTGCGTAATTCGTTAAAGTACTCAATTGTACAAAGCGAACTAGATTTACAAAACGAAGTAAATCAAGTATTTTTATGTAAAAAAAAAAGAATAGTATACGTATATATGAAAAATATATGTATATATGAACAGTATACATGTTTGTATACGAAAAGTCATCGCCACAGTAAAATATGTTGCACGTGTTACTATTAAGCCGTCGCTACAGTAATACATGTGGTTAATTCATCTGATTACTATTTCACCTACTCCATTTGCTACAGTAGCCGTCATTTACTATTAGCTACAGTATACATCTGATTACTATTTCACCTATCACAACGCTACAGTAACCGTGGCTAAAAACTATAAATACCCCTTCATTTTAGTTTCTAAACTCACTCCAAACCATTTCTTTCTCTCTGAAATTAGTTTTCCTTCTTCCTCTATAACATATCTCTCTAAACTTCTAATACTCTTTCATTTCTTTCTCTTCCTATTTTATTTAATTAATATTTTTATTAATTAGTTATAATTATTCAAGAATTCAAGGAAGAGAATTTTATACAACAAGGTGATGATTAAAGGACGAAGTTTTTATCATCAAATTAAGGTAGGTAGATATGTGGAACTTCCCTCTATTATAACTAAAACTTATTTTATGTTTTGTTATGAAAATGCATGGAGATGAATTATTTTGTATTATTTATAAATTAAATATGCATTTTGTTAAATGTGATCACTATTTATTTTTAAGTGATGGAAATTGATTTAGATTGATAATAAATCTAAAAAGGATTATGTAAACATTAATCAAATGGGTAGGAAAAGGGAGACCCCCTTAAACCGTTGTTTCCGACTGAGGAAGCGGTTGACCGTTGTTTCTGACTGAGGAAGCGGTTGTTACCCGGTTTAATACAAGATAAGATATTAAATGGTTGGAAAATAAATCATTTAATGGTAATTTATTTACAAGTTCATCAGTTAATTATTCTTGTGATTTTGATGAATCATGTTTTCAATCTATTATTTTTGGGTTGATATTTGCCTACTGAGTTTACTCACCCCTAAATTCCCCCCACAGGTTACGTTGAGGTGAAGGATTCAAAGATGTGTAGATTAAGAAGCAGATAGCTTGTGTTATCAAATTTTGTATAAATATAACTGATAGATTAAACTACTATTCTATCACTTGGGATAAGGGTTATTTTGTATTAATTCTTATTGTTTTAACATTCTTATGAACTTAGATGTTAAGTTTTAAATTGTATAATTGATGTATTAATTTACATTTAATTTCCATCAAGAATCATTGAATTAATTAGGTTTTATACGAAATTGTATAATTTCCGTAATTCATATTGTCAAATTTACAAAACAGTATTTTTGGACATGTTCTGGTCAAAATTGAGCTGAGTCTATTTCTAACAAAGTTATAGCTCTCAATTTTTTCTTTTCAACAAAGTATTACAATATGTATTTTGGATTTCTAGTTAGAGAGTAATTTCTCTTTAAAGTTACTGATTTTACAAAAATTGTTAAAAAGCTTAAATTATATTTTCTGAGTTTTTAAACGTCTGTATCAGTACTTCGGATGCATATTTGGGCCCTTTATTTTCAGAATTGGCCTCGGTCTATTTCTGATGAAATTGTAGATCTGTGAATCTAGTTTTTAGAATTGGTTTATTTGTAAAATTCGGATTTACGGTTAAGTAGATATGTCTATTTTACTCGACTGTATATAGTTGACACGAAAATTATTTTTAAACATTATATTTTTATTTTTCTTTGACTTAGACTGATTTTGACGAGTCAATGAGCATTGACCTAAATATTGGTTCACTTGAGTTGACTTTGACTTAGCTAGAGACTTATGTTGACCTTTACATAGACTTGGTTGACTTGGGCCTAACTTTAAGGTAACTAATGTTGACTAAAGTAGACCATTAATAAAATATTTTTAAAAATTTATTGTCATTCAAAAGTAAAGAAAATGAGTTTTATTCGATATTTTTACTTACACATTTATTACACTAATCACGCCTTGGTTTTCAGACTCGGCGAATCGGGTCGAATTTAGAGTACCGAAAATCGGGGTATGACATATATGGAGTAAGATCTTCATCTCAAATTCAGTTTAATTTTTTAGGAGTGAATCAATCAGTAGGTAAAAGTATTTAAACAAATCACATTATGTCTAGGCTTGAAAAACAAACACTGCTAGTAGCCTGTTTTCTGTTTTTTTTGTCACTAATTAGTAGCAGGCCATACAAAATAGCTTTTATTTTTCACCACTAACTAGTGGTAGTTAGAGGCAAACATTTAATTTTGGGCTTTAAACCCATTAAGTGGTAATAAACTGTTTTCAATCACTTACTACCACTTAATGGGTTTAAAGCCCAAATTAAAGGTTTGCCTCTAACTACCACTAGTTAGTGGTGAAAAATAAAAGCTATTTTGTATGGCCTGCCACTAATTAGTGGTAAAAAAACAAGCAGGCTATAGTTAAGATGTACATCTTGATCATTTATTTCAATATATTTTCTTTCTTAATATATAATGACACATGCGGAATGTCTTATCGAGCTTTATGACATCCTCTAATAATAGTCTGAAGTAGAGGTCATATCTTAATATTTTCAATGATACATACACACAATCTAATGATAGAATCAAGTATTGGTGAATCTTAATTGTAAATCTAATATCTTCCTTTGAGAAAGCTCTTGCAGATCTTCACCCATGACTTTCTATCAGGTTCAGCTACCTCCAATCTCCATTTTGCGTCTTCAGCAAATCCACTCTGTAAACATTACCAAGTCAAGGTTTCAGGTAAATGAACTTTGCTTGAGGTATAAAGATCTAAAGTCAGAAATCAGGTATGAGTATTACCTCAATTAAGTTGGTGTTGAGAAGGCGAGCAATGAGATTAAGAACTATGTCTTTGGTGTATTCAGGATGGCCTTGAATCCCTAGTATATGCTCTCCAATCCCAAACATCTCCACACTTGTCTTCTCTGAGAAAGCAATCACTTCAGCCCCATCAGGAACCTCCCATACCTGTTAGGCCAAATTGAAACTCAATCATGAGAGAGAGAGAGAGACTTTAATTCAGAGAGAGAAAGAGAATTATATTTAGAGAGAGACAAACTATATGGCATTTAGCAAAGTATATATATACCTCATCTTGATGACACTCAATTATGGAAAGACAAGGAGGGATGTCATCCATACAATTACTGAGGAAGCTGAAGGAGGATGTCAAGTCCCTGGCCAATCTCACTTTCCTCAACCCAATATCCCAACCGCTGTAAGCTTTCCCTATCTTGCCACCCAATGCTCTACATAAAACCTAAACAAAAGCCCAAAACAAAAATATTATTAATTATACCTAATATTATGAACCAAAATTTTAATCAAACAACCAATCAAGGTTGTGGGTTTTGTTCACCCATGTCAACAGTGGGTAAACAAAATTAACAATGTATTGTAGTATGTACAGCTAGTAGTGTATTTAAACATACCTGGTGACCAAAACAAATCCCTAGCACTTTCTTCTCCATGGCGTCCAAAGTTTGTAACAAAAAACAGAGTTTTAAGATCCAAAACTCATTTCCATAAGCATCATAAGGACTTCCACTAATTACAAAACCACTGTATTTATGAAGATCTTCCATCTCTGGAAACTCTCCTTCAACAACCCTAAATAAATCCCACTTCTCTCCTTCATCATCATCTCCAAAAGCATTAACAAATACATTGAAATACCCACCATACATTTTCATCACATAATCAGAATCTTTAGCAGCCAAAAGTAATGCATATCTCTTCATATCTATCTGATGATCAATCTTCATAACAAACGTATACAAATTTTCAACTGGCGTTTCTTTTTTTTTTTGAAACACAAGAATTGAAAGAGGACTGTAAGTTTGATCGGAGTAAATTGGATTGGAATAAAAACTTGCTTTGCTCAATCAAATATTTATAGACTTTACTATGGAAAGATCCGTCCAGACCTAAGGTCCACGCAATTCATGTTTTGGCTAGTTTCTATTTTTTACTCCATTCAAAAGAAAAGCTAGTTTCTATTTTTTGTTTTAATATTTTGGGGGATTCTATTTTTTATTTTATTTTTAAAAAAGGGAAATTTCTATTTTTTAATAGATTCATTTCTACTAAAATGTTGTCAGATACCCAACATGCAGTAGTGGTGGTTTTGGGAACCCAATACTGTTGGAAAAATTCAGTTTTGACCAGCAATGTTTAAGCATGATTTTAAGTATGACCCACATCTGATTTGTGAAAATAAGTCTTTGGTTGCTTCCTCTTGTTGAGTAGTTATTCGTAGAGTATTTATTTGCTCAAAACCGATTTCGGATGAATAAGAAATTGAACCTTTTATAACCGTGTTGGAAATGGGACAAATCTTATGTAAAAAGAATAGTCCCATATTGGAAAAGTGTGAGAACCTTAAGCCTCTTATATACTTTAGTTGGCCTTTGGGTTTGGGCCCCAAGGGGTACCCACTTTTGTGAAAGGGAGAGGACCCAAGCAAGACCACACATGCGCACGCGCTCCGTCCGACCCAGATCGGGCGGGGCTGGGCTTGATTTGGTCACTTAGAGCTCGTGTTGGGCCTAGATCCCCCATGCCTAAATTTTTCTTTTTTTTCTTTTTGTTTCTGGGTTTAGTTCCAACGGATTTTTGGGTGTATTGAGTATGTTCTTTTCATTTTAAGTCTTTTCGTTCAAATACATCTGTTTGGGCGAATGGGTGCTTGTGAACAGACATTTTGGCTCTTCGTACAGTCACCAATTCTTCTATAAATAGTTGTCCAGAGTCTGCATTATTCGTTCAATTTTTCGCATCAAGTGTTAGTGTATGTATAAGTCTGTGAAAGAGAAAACTCTGCATTATTTAGTTCGTAGCTTCCTGTATATTGAAGTGCTGCAATAACAAGAAGGTAAGATCATTGAAGTCCTGGAAGACAAACGCCATTACTCAATTAGCATCTGTGTAGGGCGCTAATTGTCTTAAGGACATAGATTTTTTCTAGCCTCGGTCTACAATTATTTTTCTTCTTCTAACCCTCTATTTTTTTTCGTTCTTTATATATATATATATATATCAGTTTCGTACTTTTAGAACAGTAATAACAGTTTCGTACTGTTATATTAGTACTGTGTTTACATTAGTGTTATATACTAATTATTTATTAGTACTCCGGTATTACAATATACGTACATAATAACAATTACTTGATACCTATTTGGAAAATGAAACCTTAAAAGAAACTATTTTGGTTCTAAATTTATGTATTTGGTATTGAAAAACAGGATGGTTCAGAATCCAAGGGACTTTTTTTTTCTTTACAGAAAACAGAAAAAAAATCTCTATTATAAAACAGAACTGTCTACAATTTAAAAGATAAATATTAGTCGTCTATTTATTATACAACTTGAAAAATAAATCTAAACCCCTCATCTTACCGTGTCGGAGGCACGAGTTAAACTTAGTTCATTAATAAATAACAGTTGATGCACTACAGCAGAACAGCTTTTTTGCGACACTACAGTTAAACTTAGTTCATTAATAAATAATGTTTATAATTCCGTCGCTTAACTGTCGCAAATGATGGGGTCGCTAATAAAACTTTGCTACGGTCCGAACCGTCGCAAGTAATACTGTTATTTGCGACGCTTTATGCGTCGCCAATAATTTTTATTCGTCGCAAGAACACTTCCATCGCTAAAAAAAATGATTTTTTTCCTTTTTTAATATTATTAGCGACGTCAACTTCTGTCGCTAATAACTATCACTTGCAACGTTTGTAAACGTCGGTAATGAGTGCATCATTAATGACGTTTGGAAGCGTCGCTAATGAGTGCATCATTAGCCACTGTTTGTAAACGTCGCTAATGAGTACTTCATTAGCCATTGTTTGCAAACGTCGCTAATGAGTGCGTCATTAGCCACCGTCTTGAACATCGCTAATGAGTACGTTATTTGCTAAGATAGAAAGCGTCGCTAAAGAGTACATTATTTGCTATGGTAGTAAGCGTCGCTAAAGAGTATATATTTTTTAAAAAAATATTTTTCCACACTGCTTCTTTTTAGTTTGTTTTCCAGGCTTATAGCCTTTTTCATTAACCTGTCCACTGTCTGCATATAAACCATTCACAAACGTCCATATTCATTAAAATTTACCAAACCATTCGCATACACATCCACATTCATTCATTCAAATTTCAACTTCCATTCACAAAAAGACTTCACAATCACAACTACATATAAAGTGTCAATATTAAACTCTAAAGTTTTCAAAAAAAAATAGCACTCCTTACTAAAAAAAACTGAACTATCTATCAAAATATATCCAAAGGACTTTAAAGTTTTGATTGAACAAACTATATATGAGTCATCTCCTCAAAAATACTTTGAAGTCGTCTTACTTTCAAGTTCATCCCGACAAAATTCTAAGACCACAAAGCTAGGTTTCTTCTTCATAACTTCAAGTTCCCATCCAAAATGAGCTTCATATGAAAAGAAAGAAGAAAAAAAAAAAGAAAACATATTAGAACCATGAACATATGTAATTAATAACAGTTTGTCTTGTAACTGGTCTATAATTGCAGCAGCAACAAGATGTTTTACATGTGAGAACTACAATACCCTTGCCGAAATATAGCATGTTAATAGATGATGATGATGAAATGTTTATGAGATCACATATTTTAATTTCTTCACAAATATGGCCTGTTAATAATAACAAAAACTTATCAATAAATTTAATGGAAATTCAGCTAATAAGCAACACAATTCCTTGTGTTTCATCTCTTATCTTATGTTACAATGAGACCTTTAAACAACTCCTAGCTCCCCAACTTCCATTACAAATAAACAAATGATCGATAACGCATCAAGTTTTAACCAATCAACGTCAGAACCTATTAAAACATACCAAGGATATATAACTATCAAGACGGAGAAGATTCAAGTACTAAACTAAACATCAAGTCTGTAGTTGCAGCTTCTTCCTACTCTGTGCATTCCTTATGCTTAAGGTACACAAATGGATGAACCCCCTTAATATTCTATAAATGAGTGAGTACTCTCTAATGCATGTAAGTTGTGGGTGATCACACTTATAATCTCATGTATAACTTATCCAACCAACTACTCCAAATAGAGTACAACCCATGCAATGAGAATTTGAGAATCATATAATACTAATTTAAAGCAAATAAGTTATAAACATAAGGCACTCATTTTTTGCTTTGCTAATAGGAGACCAATCCTCTCTACAATGGACACCTTATCTAACTTGAAGACATAATTAATATCATATGAATATGGTTCCGAAAGGTTATTATCATGTTATGTAAATAACAAGATTTCAAAATCAAATAAAGGACTTGAATCAATAGGGAATATTCCTACCAAAAAAAAGAATCAATAGGAAATATACTTCCTAAAAAAATAAAATAGGGAACATACCATTAATTCACTACCATCTAGCCCAAGATAAAGCACAAATGCCAACTGCCTCCTGGCAGTCTCGACTAATCTACAACATCGCCAAAAAAAAGACTTACACTAGTTATTAATGCAGAGTACCCAATAAATTTATTACCCAATTCCAAATATAATTCATTCAAGACTTATACTAGTTATTAATGCAGAGTAATCTATAAAGTTGCAGCATAAAAGACTTATACTAGTTATTAGTGCAGCAGTTAAACCACTAGCAACTGGTCCATAGTTGCAGCAGCAGTAAGATGTTTTACATGTGAAACCAAATATGCTAGGAGGACTGACAGGTCCTCCATCTAGATGTAACCACCAATGGTTGCCAGCCCATTGGTTGAAAAGACATAAATTTTAATAAAACAGTTTTTTCAATTACATATGGAAAACATTCATTAGGTGGTTCATCTAGATGGAAGACCTGTTGGTCTTCAAATAATTTACGAATAGTAAGTAGTGTGTATTGCACAACAATAACAATAACATTAACAATAAGAACATCAGTAAAGAAGTATTGGTACATACTATTATAGAAGAGCAGCAGAGAAGAGAATTCAAACTTTCGTGTTGCTATCTGCAAGAGTAGTCTAGCAATTCTTTGAGAGAACTCTTCCCTATCTCTATCAAAAGAAAACACAACACTAGTGTGAATAGCAAGCTTAAGTTTAAGAGAGAAAACACAAGCTCAAGAATAAAAAATAAGGAAAACTCCCTCACCAAAGATAATTTACAATTGGTTGAGAAGACAGGATTTATTGAGTTTGATATATACAATTACAATTACTGAGATATTTAGTTAACAACCATGAAAATTAACTAGCTCCTTTAAAATCCCCTTCTTCAAGCTGATGGTGTCTTTGTCAAATCGAGTAGAGGACAAATTATTTGTGTGCGATAACACAATCTAACTTTCAGTTGGAATGTATTGAAGTTCAATATCCCTTTGCAAGACCATTTCTCTTATAAATTGGTAATCAACTTCTATATGTTTAGTTAACAACCATAACAGAGTATGACACTGAACATCGCAAAATATGATATGGCGTAGCCAATGCCTATCATAAGTAACTCATTAATCTCCATTACTGTTAGATCTTTCATTATACACAGAAGAGCAAAATTTACGGTAGCACACTATGCTTAGTGAGTGTATCTAATTTAAATGGTAATCTGGGACTGAACCCATTCAGTGAAGATCTTTTCTCTTGCTTATTTCCTTCTAGTTAGATTTGCAGTTTTTTTAATCAGGAAAAGAAAATAAGTTGTTGAAGCAGCATAAAGTGGTAAAAGAACCCAGGAAACAAAACAAAATTATTAATTAATTAGCAAAGAACTGAAATCTAATTATCAGAACATAATTTTGATACCAATATAACAAGAAATAAAATTCAAAGGCCCCAAAATAGTGACTCCACAATGATACCAATATTATCAAAA